>PVJD01011043.1:0-49097 GCA_004026545.1 Mormoops blainvillei | reverse complement strand
TCCCCCAGCGACTTGGGCCTCCCTGGAGCCCCAGATTACTCAGACAAGACCAGGATGCTGCTGAGTACACTGGGAGATCCCTCCACCTCTGAGAAATCAAGATGGCTCTGCTGAGAGCTGGGGGCCGTCTGAGGCAGTTCTCCAAGAGAACCTAGAACCTTGATTTTTCCAGATCACAGAGAGTCCTGTCTCAGCGCCGCTTTCCTGGAGCTTCTGATATGTCTTGGGACCCCAGTGGTCAAACTCCCCTGACCAGCACAGCCCCGCTGTGCCTAAGGCTTGGGTTCCACTTTCGAAGGTGGCAAGTTGCCTGCATTTACACAGCAGAGGGGAGCAGGGCTCTACCAGGGCTTTGGGGGGTGGGGACAGAGGGACACCCAGTCGTCCTCACCCAATCACCCAGACCAACAGAGGAAGCCTTTGTGCAGAAGCCTGGGCTCTTCAAAGTCAAAGAGGATGAGGTCCCACGGGCCCCCTGCTGGAGGACTTTTCCTCCCCTGAGATTTGTTGGAAGGCTCTGAGCAGCGCTGTCCAACAGAACTTTCTCTGATGATGGAAACGTCTCACGCTGCCCAACACAGTAGCCGCCAGTCATAGGTGGTGACTTAAGTTTCAATGAATTGACATCAAAGTCGGTGAACAATTCCGGTCCCCAGCTGCATTTGCCATGTTGCGGTGGCTGGCATATTGACAGAGCAGACAGAGACACTTCCGTCATTGCAGAAACCCCTGCAGGACAGCACGGGGCTAGGACCCTCAGGCGTGCCAGCACCCCATGGAAAAACAGATGCTGCCCCTAGGCTTGGTGACAAACACCCCTCCCCTCCCCGCTTTGGCCCTGTGCTATTTTCCTGCAGTTGCCATAAACTCAGTGGCTTCAAACTATACGCATTTCTGATAGTTCTGGAGGTCAGAAGTTCGACATGGATCTCACTGGGCTGAAGCCGAGATGTCAGCGCAGCTGTGTGTGCTTTTCTGGAGGCTCCGGGGTGGGGGTGGGGCAGGGATCTGATTTCTTGCCTTTTCTAGCTTCCAGGGCTGCCTTCGAACCTTGGCTCATGGCCCCTTCCTCTCTCGTCCAAAGCAGAAACACCACATCTCCCTGAGCACAGCTAGGACAGGGTCTTCCCTCTTAAGGATCCATGCGATTAGATTGGGCCCACCCAGATAGCCCAGGATAATCTCTGCTTGTCAAGGTGAATAACTGAATCACACCTGCAAAGACCTTTTCCATATAAAATAACATGATGCACAGGGCCCAGGAATTAGGACATGGGCATCTTTGGGGGTGTCCATCATTCTGCCTATCTCAGGTCCCAAACTTTTACTTTTCAGATGCGAACCCTGAAGTCCAGAGAGGAGATGGGACTTCTCTAAAGCGACGCAAGGTGTCATGGGAACTGCAGTATCCGTCCCGATTCCCTCTTCCGGAGCAGGTACCCGCCTGCCAGGGCCTCGCCCTTGGCCATGGGCCCTGCCTCCATCAAGGTTCCACCCTACCCTCACCTCCTTCCCTGCCAGTGACTTTCTGATGTGGACACACAAAAGTCTGTCATTTTGCCTCTATTTGGGACCACTCTAAGGGACCAGGCCAGGTCCTGAACTCCCCACAGGATCAACTCCGGTCTCGGCTGCGACTTCATCACAGGCCCGCTTCTCCTCTGACCAGAGTCACTGTACTCGCCACCTTGCAGGCACATCTCTGGAGAGACGGCCCAGCCCATGGCACAGAGCTTCAGCTCCTCACTTGGGTTCATAGCACCCTCTATGGCCTGATCCCTGTTGACCCTTCAGGTGCAGTAACTTACAAACTCCCCACTCTGGACCCCAGATGAGTCACTTTCAATCTCTCCAATATCCCAGGCCTTTTGTTCTTTTCCACCTCCAACCCTTTGCCCCTGCTGGTCCTGCTACTTGGAAAGCCCTTCATTTTCTGACCATCTCCTCCTCACTCTTTAGAACTCTGTTCAAATGTCACCTCTTCCTGGAAGCCTTCTCAGATCTCCTTCCCTGTATCCAGTTTCCAGCAGGAGCCCCTCCTCTGAGTTCCCATGGCTCCCTTGGCAGACTGCCCTTGTAGCTCTCCCCAAGGTCCACAGAGTGCCCTGCGACAGGGGACCGTGTCTTATTTCTTTCTGTTCCATCAGACAGCATCTTTCCCACAGTGGGTGCTCCTTGAGTGTTTGTTGACTGACTGCTTGTGACCTCAGCTGACCCTGTGAGGTGTGTTCTCTTATGCCCACTGACAGAGGAGGAAAGTGAGGTTGAGAGGAGAGTGAGGCCTGGGACACAGTCCCGTCCTGGAGGCTCATTTCCCCAAGAAAAGACACCCTGGCAGCTTTCCAAATTCCAACGGCCCAGGAACTGCCAGCAGCTGCTTAGATAGCTGAGTGAGATGAACAGGAGTTGCAGCTCCTGCTAATGAATGATTCCTCTTCCACACATATGTTTCTGGTAATCAATTGGCGTGTCATTAGCCGGCAATCGTTGTCTCAACTCCAAATGAAATGCAAATGTAATTGGCTTCCTTGGGCCTGGTGGGCAGGGCCCTGCCAAGTTCAGGCCCCCTTCCCGGGAGGGGGGCCGGTCCCCCTTTCCCAGACTGCAGGCGACTCGAGCCTGCAGGGCCCACCAGTGCACTGGGAAGAAGCTGAACGGGGGCTGAGAAAAGTGAAATGATCCACCCACACTCACCCAGTGGCGGGAGCAGGGCCCCGACTCCAGGATGGCAATGTGTGGGGTCGGGAAGCAAGAGATCAGGGACCCCTGTTTGCTGTTGGCTTGGGCAGAAGTGGGGTCATGGACCTCTGATGGCCTGGGAGCCCGCCCCTCTGCACGGGCTCACTGAGACCCTGTGTGCCTCATGGAGAGGCCACGTGGGACCACGGAGTCTGGGCTTATCTCCCTCCCCCATACCACTTGCGACGTGCCAGCCACACCCTCAGAATCTCACTTGGTACAATGGGAGTGACACCACCTGCCTTGCAGAGAGGTTATAGTAGCATGTGATGTGCCCAGGATGTCTTGCTCAGAGTTGGGGCTTCAGAAGCAGGCATCGTGATGCGACGATGGTAATGTCTCACTTATAGGTGGTTACATGTACCAGGCCTTACCCCGTTTTGCATCCAGTAGTTCATTCCATCCTTACGATGATACTGTGGGTGCTAGTATCCCACTTTACGAATGAGAAGATGGAGGCACAAAGAAATTAATAAATTTACCCAAGGTCACACAACTAGGAGGTAGTAGAGCCCAGATTAAAGGCCAGGTTGTCTGTCTATACCTTCTGTGCTTGTGATCTTCACTAGGCCGCACTGTCTCTGACCATGCATTCTCCCTCTGGCCCTCCCTAAGTATCCCCGCTTTCCACCTTTCCACCTTCCTTCTGGAGACCTGCCAGGCCGAAACTCTTCTTAGGTCTGTTATCTGACCCCTGTGAAAAGGCGTGAGTCTTTTGGAGTCTGGTGGGCTGGCCCCATGAGGACAGCTTATGTGTTACTGGTAGGTCGCATGGTCTGAATATCAGTCATCTGATTGGTAGAACCTAATTTATAGCCCGAACCCTAGCTGCAAGAGAGTCTGAGAAACGGTTTTGGTTTTGTGGCTTTTACAGGTCAGGAACCCACACTACAAGGAGGTGGAACCTTGCTCTGGGTTTACTTTATGCAAAGGAACAAAAGATCTCTGCTCCCTCCAGGTTCTTTGGCTGTCCCTGCCCCTCCCCTCATCCCCAGTTCTTGGACTTTAATATTAAGCCTGACACAGCCAGAGTTCAACCCTAGCTGGCTCTGCCTCTCTTTCACTATGTGACATTAGACAAGTTACCTAACCTCTCGGGTCTCATTATTCTTATCCGTGAAATAACAATAATAGTACCTTCCTGGACACTGTTGTTGTGAGGGTTAAATGAGATTATATAACGCAAAGTGTCCCCAAAAGAAACAACCGAGAGCCTGCCCGCATGCAGGACTCCCTAAAGGTAGCTTCTGTTGCCACTACTGCCTCTTCCCTGCACTTTTCTCCTCCTGGCGGGTACCCCATGGGTTAACTGGAGAGAGCTTTGAGTTGTTGCTGGAGCTGAATTATTAAATGGTTCCAAAATGGTAGCTCTGGATTGATTGGATTCTCTCTCTGCCCCAAGGTCCCTTCCTCTGGGCAAAGGTCAGTAACAGAGTCTAGTGATTTTTGAGGGGAGGGTGAAGGTCAGAACTCCCTGAAACCTTTGGCAGGGTGGATCTCTGACTTGGGCTGGGTCCCTGGGATGGAGAAAAGTGGCTCTGACCAGTTTGGTATGTGGTTGACAGAACAAATGCAATCAAATCCATTTGCTCAGTGTTTTGCTAAGCAACAAACAAAGCCACATGATCTTTCCTCTGTAGCTGACCAAAGTTCTTCTGTCTTCAAGGCTCACCTGAGGTGGGGGGCAGTTTGCCTCCTACAGGAAGCCCTCCTTGACTGTCCAATTGACGTCAGACTTTGGGTTTGCTTTGTTCTCCTTTGCAGTACCACAGTCAGCTTGTCACCCTGGTATGCAGTTTATTTCCAAGTACGCTCAAGCAACGTGTCACTAATAAACATTGAAGTAGCAATTCCTGGGAGTAATTTGCTTTAAAAAAAAAAATCAGATAGAGTAAATTTAATGGCGTCTCTCTAATAAGGTCACCGTCACTCATCCCACGTGCTCCCTTGCGGGGATGAGGGAGGGGACATTACTATATCTGGGAACAGCACGACCTCCAGGGTTGTCTCATCACCGTGGCAGCCCGAGGGTCATAAACAGCCAGGGCAATTGTGAGCGATCACGGGGCATGTGCACTGCAACTTTATAGCTACATCCATTTCCTTCCACACGCTGAATTTTATTAAACTCTGGATGAGCTCAGATGGGGGAATTATTGAGCTGCTTACAATGCGGATAGTTAACCCCCCTGGAGCACTTCCGCACGTCCCAGATACCATGTTCAGCGCTCTGCCTGCGCCATTCTCTTATTAAACCTCCCACAAGCCTACGAACTAGGTTCTATCAGTCTCGTCGTTTCAGAGAGGGAAAACGAAGCTCGGAGAAGTCGAGAAACTTGCTCAAGGGCACACAGCTGCTGGGTGGCAGAGCAGGGAGGTGGATCTGGGTGTGTCTGAGTCCAGAGCTTGCTTTGGAAAATTCTGGCAAGGTATATGTAGGGCGCCTCTCATTCACCCACCACCTGGGAGCTAGGCATCGTGCTGGCTGCTCAGGGACATCAGAAGACAGACCGAGAGGGGCCAAGCCCAGAGGCCCCAGGACACCTGCATCCCCCAGGGAAAATTCGCTGTGCACCTAGGCCCCGGTGTCCCGTCCTCTCTCCCTGATCAAGGACAGCGCTCCAGCCAGTCTCTCTGCCTGCTCTCTCCCCTGCATCACCTGTTTTCCTGCTGCGGTGGGTCATCCCCACACCACACCATGTGCTATTATTTTTCCCATCTTCAGAAAAGAACCTTCTCAACACTGTGCTTCCCTCTTCCCTGCCATCCTGTTCTCTTTCTCTTTACAGCCAAACTCTTTGGATGCATCCGTTTGCTGTCTCCGATCGCTCCTGCATCCACCTCGTTGGCTCTTGCCCTGTCGCTCAGTCAAAACTGCTCTTGTCAAGGTCACCATGACCTCCTCATTGCTAAAGTCAGCGGTCCATCCTTTGTTCCCTTTGCACCCGTCCTATCTGCTGCCCCTGACCCAGCCACGCCTCCTCCGTGAGCCAACTCTCTGGGCTCCCAGCACCCTCGACTCCTAGCTCTCTTTCGGCGTGTTTCCGGCCGCTCCCTCTCTCGCTGGTGCCTCCTCATCGACCTGCCTGCCCAGCTCCCTCAGCCCTCTGACTCCTCTTCTCTACATTCACTCCCTAGATGTTCTCGGCCAAGCTCGTGGCTTCAAACACCATGTTAATGCTGATGGTCCCCAAATGTCTGCTTTCAGCCCCGCTATGTCCCCTGAACTCCAGGCTTGCATATCCAGCTGCCCACACAGCATCTCCACTTGGAAGACCAGAAGACATCTCCAGCGGGACACACGCGGAACCCAGCTTCTGGTCCTTCCCCGCAACGTACCCCATCCCAGGTGACCTTAACTGCACCCTCTCAGTTGCCCAGGCCAAAAGCTTTGGAGTCGTTCTTGACTCCCCTGTTTCTCTTACCCTCTATGTCCAATCCATCAGCAAATCCTGTCTGCTCTACTTCTAAAATAGATCCGGGCTTCATCACTTCTTACTGTCTCCACGGTTACAACCCCCTGAGTACCCATCATTCTTCTCTTAGTTTATTGCAATAGCTTTCTGACTGGTCTCTTTGCTTCTGCCCTTGCCCCCTTCAGTGTATTCTTGGCCCAAGGAGTCAGAGGGACTCTGTTAAAACATAAATCAAATCATGTGACTTCTCCTAAAATCCCTCACACGGCTTCTCATCTCACTCCGAGTAAAAGCCAAAGTGATGTTATGACCAGGGAGGCCAGTCTTTCCTCTCTGGCCACATCTCCTCCCACTTGACCCCTGTTTGCTCCACACTTGCTTCCTTACTGTTCCTCAGACACCCCAGGGCCTTTGCACTAGCTGCTCCTACTGCCTGCCATTCTCTTTCCCAAAAATCCACAGGGTTCGTTCCCTCCCTTCCTTCCATGAAGCCTTGCCTGGCCTCCTTCTAAAGCCTCTACCCCACCGTCACATCCATCTTGCTTCCATGTTCTGTTTCACTTCCTTAGCTCTCATCCCTGGCAGCATATACATTTTGTTTATTTGTGAGTTGATTATCTGCGTCTGTCCCTGGAAGGTCAGCTCCACGAGAGCGGGGACTTTTTTTGCCTTTTAAAATACTGTTATACCCCAAGTCTCCGGCACATGTGCCCAACATTTGTTTAATGAATGAGTGAACGAGTCCCCTCTCTTGTCCAACATGATTAGACCCAATTATCCACAGCGCCCTCATCACCCCAGGGTGACTGCTGAAGAGTGTCCCAAGGCAAAGAACGGGCCGTGAATATAAAGGGACTCTTCATATTCTCAGTAAAACTTTGTAAAATTTGTTGGGCCAACTTGAACTTACATTTTCTTATACCATTGGAAAAAGTGATTAAATATTTACTTACAATATTTAATGTATTAGTTTAATTACATGTATCTACTGAAAAGCACATATCTAAAATAAGGTGGGCTAATTTAGAAATGTGGATTTTTCCATTCAGTGTGTTTTGTGACATTATTTCACTATGCCCCTCTCCCAGGACTCCCCCGTGGGGTCTGGGGCGTGGTCAGAGCCCCGTTTCCAGGTGACTTCAGAACACAGACGTGGCTTCTGTCTGGGGTATCTGGGGTTTGGCGCCTTCCGATTCCTTGCGCGCTGCTGTCACTGGAAATTTCAGAGTGGGTGACAGGGGCCTGTTCACTTCAGAATAAGAAGGGTTTTGGTTTTTTCCGATTCACCCACTGAGCGCGCCTCACACTCACCACCGCACGGCCGAGGTCTGTGAACAGGGCGACTGACCTTCCGGGCTTGCCTGGGATGGCCGGTCCCAGGAAAGGCAGCCCACTTTGGTCACCGCACCCAGAAAGGTCTTGTTCACAGCCATGTCCTGCAGTTCCGAGGCCACACACCCAGGAATAGAGAACACATTTGGGCTCATTTCCCTTCCTGCTTTTTACAAGCTGACCCAGCAGGACACTCCGTAGGGGCCTTAGCTCGCTCTGATTGAGGCTGATGTATTTTTCCTAACTGGTACTGTGTAGTCCAAGATAATTGAGACAGGACTCCAAAAAGAGGCTTGCTTTGCTAGGGCCCTAATATAACCCTGTAGCCTGACCTCCTGGTGTGAGGCTTCAGCGATGCAAATTCTCCCCATCCCCACTACCCTCCCCCACCCGTCCAGGGGTATCTAAAGTAAATTGCTCCCTGACCCAGCCTCCCCACCGGAGGGGCAAGAGTAATAGCTACTATGGGCCAGGCCACAGATGAGATCTCTAGTCCTTATAACGACCTGTCCCCGCTTTAGAGACAGGAGAATCCAGGCTTTGGGGGGGGGGAGGGGTGGCTTGCCCGAGGTGGTGCATCTAACTCCCAACATTTATGGGGCATCTTCTTAAGGGTCCAGAACTGTTCTAAGTACTTTCGACTTAAGAGCTCATCTAACCTGTCAACAGCTCGTCAAGAGAGGCATCAATATTATGGCCCCCTCCCCACTTACAAATGCTGTCCCCGAAGCCTGAGAAGCCCCAGAACTGACCTTAAGATCCTTCACAGGCCGTAAGTGATGGAGTCAGCGTTGCAGTCCAGGTGAATCGCCCCTGAATCCGTGCTCTTCGCCACGGAGTCGTATCACCGATGCAGCGTCCTTCGAGGGGACCTGCACAGACTTCAGGGGGCTGTGACCCCACCCCCGGAATTGCACATGTGTGCATTTTTCGGAGGACAGGATCGATAGCATCTATCAGATTCTCAAAAGGGTCTAACTGCTCTCGCTCCCCAACTAAGGGTCACTGTCCTATATGACATTAATTGGATCGAGGTGGAGGGGAGCTTAGTGAAGTAAGGAGGGGTGTGTGGGGGTGGGGTGGGGAGGAGAAGAGAATGCTGGGATGGAGTTGGGCAGGCCCCTGCTCTCCATTCTCCTGTCCTGTCTCCTGCCAGTCCCTGCGTGTCAGCAGCCGTGGGCGTCATGGGGCCCGGCCGGCACACACGTGGGCTCCCACATACAGCAGGCTGGCCTCACCGCCCACTTCCATGCCATGTTCCATTTCTCTTCTGCCCGTCAGGCAGGCCTCCCCGGGGCCCGATCCCCACGGCTGTTTTATGGAAGGTGTCAGCTCCCTGCTCCGCTCTCTGGCCTGATGTAGTTATTAGGAACAGCTACAAGAAGAGACAAAACACCAGGCGAGAAGGGCGGGGGGCTAGGGTCCCCGAGGCAGCTGCTGCCAACGTGTAATCCCTCATTCCTCGTGTCCCTGAAACAAACTGTGGCTCCTGCCATCACTTTCTATTTAGAACTGCATAACAATTAGGATGCGTATTTGGAAGCAGTTAAAAATAAGCTGCCAGCATGTGGCTAACTTTGCTCAGGTCGCGATGATAATATTAATCTAGAAGAAGGGGAGAAGGTGGCGAGGTGGGGCCCATGCAAGTCAGCAAGACCCGGGTGGCTTCTGGCTTGGCTGCTGGTCTCGATCTGAGGGCCCCAGATTCTCAGTGGCCTGGGTCCCGGGCCCGGTGGAGGTAGAGATGGCTTGGGCCAACACCCAAGGACCCTGGTGGTCCGTTGGCACTGGAGGACTCACCTCTTTCACCTGGGTCCACGTGCCCAGTGGTCTCTTGCTACCCGAGGGCGGAGTCCCATGCGCTCGGAGAAAACACCTTCCACCCACCCTTGGCCAGCCGCCTGCTTCCGGACCCCATGCTTCCTACTGCTCTGGGAGGTACCTCTTATTGCAGGACATCATACATATGTGGCATGTGCTTTGTGAACCACGGACGTCCTGGGTTCGAATCCTGTCTCTGCCTCCTATTGCCTGGGTGACCTTGGCAGGGCTCCTTGCCTTCTCCTCCCACCACCCTTGCTCTGCTTCTGCTTCTGCTGCAGCTGCAGATGGAGAGGACCTCGCTTCGGCCTCAGGCCGAGCGCGTTGCCATCCTAGCTCTGCCCCCCAGCAGCTCTGGGGTTCTGAGCAGGCCTCGGTTTCTTCACCTGCAAAATGGCGATGGCAGTGCCTACTCTCTCTACGGATAGAATGTTCTTATGAGGATGAAAGGAGAAAACACATGAAACGTGCTCGGCAAGGCGCCGGGCTCACGGGGAGCGTTCAATAAACATCAGACATGCTCATTATACTGCAGTAGCAGCTTGATCACTGTGAGACACTCACACACACACAGCCTCGTCCCTGTACTTCCCTCTCCATGCTATGTCCTGGGCGATGAGCACTGAGAGGGCAGGGACCAGGTCCTGGGGCACTCTGTGTGCCCCCAGCCTGCCCTACCACACAAGGGCACCTCCCCACCCAGCACTCACTGCATGGCCTGCTGGCGTGGGTGCATGCCTCCTCTCGCCCCTTCTCTCCCCTCCAGCCTTCCTCCCAGCACTCAGGAAAACAGACATCAGCTCACGTCGCCCCCCCCAGGTCCCAGTTTCACTATGAAGGCAGCCATCCTTGCCGTGGCTTCCAGATTAGCTTCCTGCGGCTAAAATAAACAATAGAAATTTATCCTCTCACAATTCTGGAGGCTCTAGGTTCAATGTCTAGGGAGGGCCACGCTGTCTCTGTAGGGGCAAAGCCTTCCTCGCCTCTCCCAGCTCTTGGTGACTGTCCCTGCTCCTCGGCTCGTGGCCACACCTCTTTCCATCTTCACCTGGTTTCTCCTCTGCGTGTCTGTGTGTGTCCTGTCTGTCTCCCTTATAAGGACATTTGGCATTGGATTTAGAACCCACACAGCTAATCCAGGATGATCTCCTCATTTCAAGATCCTTAATTTAATCACACACAAAGGCTCTTTCCCCAAATAAGGTCATCGTCGTGGGTTCTGGGGACTAGGAGGTGGACATATGTTTTAGGGGGTCCTTGTTGAACCAACTACAGCCAAAGCGGGATTCCTCCCTCCATCCCCATCGCGCCCCTTCCCCGTCACTCTGTCACTGGCCACAGTGGCCTATGCACTGTGCCTTAAACTTGCCCACCCCAGGGTGCCCTCTGCCTTCCAGCATCCCCACAGCTCACACCCTCATTTATTTGGAGTCTTTGCTTGGACGTGACCCTTTCTTCGAGAACTTTCCTGGCCATCCCATGTAAACCCTGTGGTGACTCCTCCTGTCTTCCCTGCTTTACTTTTCTCTACAGCACTCGTTACCTTTCACACGCATCATTTTACTTATTTCATTATTTGTTGTTTCTTTCCCCCCAGGAGAATCACCTCTGTTTGGTTTGTTGATGTATCCCCACTGTGTAAAATACTACCTAGCACACAGTAGCTGCTCAAAGACCTTTTGTGGGATGAACGAATGAAGGGGCAGGTGCTGTGCTGGGCGGGGAAATCAAGGGGGCAGAATGAGCCCCTGGGTGGGGTTCGTCTGGGATGCACAGGGTGGCCTCTCAGTGTCTGCTTCCCTCTCCCCTGCCTTGGAGAAGACAGGGCACTGGCCCAGGGGGCAGAGCGGGGTTCATCTTGTTTAGCAAGAGCGTTGCGAGTTCCTCCTACCACCAAGCACCAAAACTGGAGCAGGGTCTTCAGGGGTAACGCAGATGGGTCCCAGGAGAGCAGCTGTGCTGCCTGTCATGTCACCGTTGAGTCCCTCATGCTCAGCACTTCCTAGGAGCTCGGCGAAGCTTTGTCGAACAAATGAACGGCTCATCTCTGCCCTGAACCCGAGACAGTACGATATCGCCAGCCAAGAGGAGGATTGAGTGCTAGCCAAGAATGGAAGTCTTCGGTCTGTAACACCAACCAGTGTGCCCAAGGAGAGGGGTCTGGGGTCCATGACAAGTGCTCCGTGGCACAGGATGGAGAATGAGATGCGTACAGGAACTCGGCTGATGCGTCTCAGCAGCCAACCCCCCTGAGAACCAGCTGCTGTCCCCACTGGGGGCGGGCTGGCTACTGACTATCCCAGACCTTCAGGCTTCGCTGAGCCCTGGCCACGGAGAGGGTAGGCCTCCACGTTGCACTGGCTGCTGGCCATGTGCCCGCCCCTGCCAGGAGGCCCCGCACAGCCGTGGAAGTCACCGTGCAGGGGTGGATGCTCTGCTAATGACTGCCCCAGACTCTCGGGCCAGGAGCAGCAGAACTGAAGGGCACGTCATCCATTAAGGGTCCCACCTCTCACCCAGGAACGCACACATCACAGTGTCATCTGTCATCCCCTCCACCACCTGCAGTTCCAACCTGGCCCTGCTGCCGCCCGAGCTGCTCCCCAGAGACCTTCTCCGGCAGCTCATCAGGCAGGTGTGGGAGCCTGTTTCATGCCCCCCAAGGAGCAGAGAGCAGATGGCTGGGGCCTGCGGCGGCCCATGGAGGGCGCTTCCTCCAGCCCCTCCCAGGCCTGCATCTGACACTGCCACCAGAGAAGACTGAAGTGGCCCATTCCCCCCGGAGACCCAGAGCCAGAGCAGATCCCCCTCACGGAAGCAACTGGGCAGGCAGTCGGGCAACACTCTCCTCCCAGACGCCCTCAGGCTCAGAGTCTGTCTCACAAATAAAGTCCCGGTCCCCATCTGGTGTCTCGGCAGCCAGCGGGGGCCTGGGCAGCGCGCATGGCTTCCCTACCCGTCACCCGTCGTCTGTCCTGCCTTCCAAGGGGGCCTGGCTCTGTGTCTCCCACAGGCAGGATGTGAAGGACCAGCTGCCCGCATGCCCACTGCAGCCTGGCAGGCTTGGCAGAGGCGGTAATTGTCAGGAGGAGTTTGCCAGCAGAGTGAAAGAAAGAGCCCTGAAGGTATAAAGCGTTGGAACTGCTGCTAAGAAGCTGTTTCATATAGACTTTCATTCCCCTGGATGGGAATGAGAACACAGGGTTAGGGTTTCGTTTTGTTTTTAATTCATTTGTGCCAAAGCCTTTTTGCCCTGAGAAGGCCAATTTGGGTGCAAGAGAGATGGATGGCGAAGCAGACGGGGGGTGCCCAAGGCCCCCATGGTGGCTGAAGGGTTTCCTGGGAGGGGGCCTCGGAGAGCCCCCTCGGAGCGACCCTGTGGCCCAGCGCTTCCTCTGCCTCCGCTGCCTAGACCGTGTCCGCGCCCTCCCGCCCAGCTCCAGAACCAAGTGTCCAAGCCAGGCGGGCCCCGGCACCCCACTTCTGCTGCCACCCAGCAGGACACAGGGGGCATGAGGAGACCCTCTGCTAGTGTCCTGTGGTCTCTGTGACATACCAAGGGTCCCTCTCTAACGTAATTTGGTTTAGGTGACACAGAGTCCTGGTAGAACATTAAGAAATGAGCACGGAGAGAAAAATGAAATTAGTCTGCAAACCCTTTCACCCTTTATTGTACACTGCGGCTTTCCAGTCCTTTCTCCTCGTACGTTCACAAATGCCGGCTTCCGCTGCGCCTTTGCGAGCTGTTTTTCCCGCCACCTGATAGGGTATTATGAGCATGTTCAGTGAAGCCTCTTAATTCCACGTCCACCTGGTTCCGTGGGGTCCCACTGACAAAAGACACGCTTCCCCACTCGTCGAGAACATCCAGTGTGATGACAAGTGACCGTGAATCCAATAGGCACACGTGAATTTACGAATCATGACAGTATCTCCGCACCCTTGGAAATGGTCTCACGTGGGTGGGCGAAACCATATTTATTTAACCTGCAGGAGATCTGTGATTGCGTGTAGGCCCCTTGAAGCAATGGTGGTCCTTAGGGTCTGTGGCTGCCTTGGGTTGGGAGAGGGCAGCGAGCGTGCCCAGTGGTGTGTGTTGGGGTTCAGGGAGGGTTGGGTTTGGACCTACAGAGTGTCCCGCATGTCCACTGACTCACTTGAAATGTACGTTGTGATTTACAACCAGTTCCTCCTTAGGTTAAGGTGGGTCTCTGGACCTCCTGGCCCGCCCCCCGCCCTCCCTATGCTATGAGTGACCTGGGGCAGTTCCCTACAAACCCCTCGAAATCCACCTACTCAGACGAGCTGCTTAGTTTGCAGGAGAGCGAGGAGATGAAACATAGGAAAGTTGTGATGAGTGAGAGAGTCAGGAAGGGTGCAGGCCCTGAGCACCCAGGAGGGTCGCCTGGGGTGTGGAACTGCAGCGGGGGCAGCGGGAGGAGCTTTGCAGTGAAAGGAGGCTCCTTGGGTGGAAACTGCCCGAAACAGCTGTGAAAAAACACAGAGATCAGCCTTCTTCAATATTTGACCAGGGACCAGCAAGAACACAGAATTGTAATGCTGGGCTCGCCAATATCAATACGTTCCTAAGGAACAAACCCTCCCTATCACGGCCCCCGCAGGGAATTGTCCTGCCGCTACTGAAGGCTCTTTCTAAAACATAAGTCAGACACTGCCACCGCCCTGCGATGGCTTCTATCGCGCTCAGACTCAAACTCCTGACGATGGCCCAGGAGAACCCCCAAGATCTGCTTTGCTCACCTCTTCCCCCAGACCCCAGGCCCAGGGGTTTCCTTGTTGCTCCCCCAATACACCAGCCCCTGTCCTGCCTCCAGGCCTGTGCACCGGCTACTTCCTCTGCAGTGTATATTCCTTCCCCAGACCCTTGCATGACCTCCTCCTCCCCATTACTGGCATTTCAGCCAGTCCCTTTCTATAATATCACTCGGCTTTCATCACCTGCCGCGCTTTTCACCATCTGCGGATACTCTTGCTTATCAGTTTGCTGAAACTTTTATCACCCAACTCACTTCCTACTATTAGAGCCACTAGAACTGCTGTCTTCCTAGAACAGTGCCTGGCATACAGTAGGTGCTCAGTAAGTACCCGTTGATCTGATGTGCAAACAGGGAATAGGATTCTTGCTCCCGAGTGAGGCGACCCATTGCATTTTGGGAAGCTTCTGCTGTTTCGAACTGACCAGAGAGGACCAGAGATGACCACACTGACCAGAGATGGCAGGAAGAGGTTTCATTTCATGTACTGAGGCCGATTGATTGGTAGTGGCTGCCTGGGTTGAGAAAGGAGTTGAGATCACATTTGACCTCTGTAGTAGAGAGGGCCGTGATCGATTAGTCATGTCTGCCATGGACATAAAGGAAGAGTACCGTGTCTGCCACATATCTGCCGAAACTGGATTAGACTGGAAGCCCCTTGAAAGATGTAGGGCCTTCTTCTTCTCCTCGGCAGCCCCTCGTCTGGGCACCTGTGAGGTGCTTGCTCGTGACGGACGCTGTCTGTCCGCCCAGCTGGGAATTGTTCAGCTTTGAGGCTCGGGCTGCTGATGAGATAGGGAAAAACATCTAAGCCAGTGGTTTTCAATCTTTTCTAACCCTGCAGGGTTCCTTCTTCAAAGGACATCTTACATAATTCTGGTATATATTAGCAGACAAAAGCAAAGCGGCTCTGGCCGAAGCGGAGGTGGGCCCAGAGCCCCACCCGCCTGTGCCTGCGCCTCCAGAGGCAGCCCTGAGACACCGTCGGGGAACCCAATGGCTCCTTAGAACCCAGTCTGAGACCGTGGGTGAGGAAACCAAGGCCGGGAGAGGGGAAGTGACTTTCCCATGGTCACACAGCCACTTAAAACTAAAAACAGAGGGACCATCTGGGGACTGCCGGTTTAGTACTCTTTCTGTCACATCTCTAGGGTCTCCCCTGGGACAGGTGGCCTCGGCTCTAGGTTGGACCTCGAGGCCAGGAAAGGATATGCCTCCCTTCCTAGGTGCTGGGCACACACCTGAGCCATCTCTGCCCCTCCCAGATGGGCACGGACTTCTGCTTTATCCTGCTCTCAGGGCCGCTGGATGCGGCATCGGAAAACCGCTCCTTCTCCCTGGCCGGGCTTTATTAATTAAAGCATTTCCCCTCTTTGGTAGCAGCTGCTTTGAAAGAGCTCAGTGAATGTTTAATTCATCGGTTCAGGGCTGGCCCCCCAACTCCCCTCAGGAACCCTGTCCTTCAAAGTGCTTTCCTGGGAAACCCTCCCAGCACAGGGCCTGCCTCCCTGCTTCTCCCCGAGCTGCCACGGCCCAGCTGCCTTTCCCGCTCGCATGCCTCTCCCTCTGCTAGTTGCCGGCGATTTGTTATTCAGCTCAAGAAATCTATTAGGAGTGAGTGAGGCTGGGTGCAAGCCCAGGTCCTCCAACTGGAGATGGTTTAAAAGGCCACAATTTGTTGAATTACTACATGACTCTTTAATGACCATCTTCCTCGTCCATTTAGAGGGGAAAAAAATGAAGGCATGGATCACCCAGTGATGCTGATCAGAGGCCTTGCTTGCCCGAGGTGGGGGCGGGGTGCTGCGGGCACGAGGCTGTCTCTAGGAGGGAATGTGGGGAGGCAGCATCTGGGGGACCCCCTGTCCTCGTCACAGCTGTGGTCAGTGAGAGCAGAAGGGGCATGTTGCCTACGGTGTGGCTGGCTGCAGGCTCATCTGAAACAGAGCCGCAGGGGCCAGGGAATGGGTGACTACCTTGGTGGGAACTTCCAGCCCACCTGCTCTCTCTGCTCCTCTAAGATGGGCCTGTCTGCGCAGGTGTGTGGCCTGGTACAGCCCTTCTCCTCCTTTATCCTCTCCTTGAGCCCCCGGGTGTGCCCCAGGGTCATGCCCAATTCCTTTCTCTGCCACCCAGGGACATCCAACAGAATGCGTTGACATCACATCAAACGAATTTATCACAAAAGCACATGCTGTGTGAACTTGGGAACTTGAGAGTGTCAGGGGCAGAATATGTGGGCACACCTCACCAAGGACGGGGACACACCAGGGGCCTCGACCCTGGGTTTGGCACCCGTGGAATCCACTAGACCGGCCTGTACCTTCTCTGCCATGTGGCTTCTTTATTCTGTGCATGAGATCCAGGCCCTTGCTGAGTAAACCTACCCAGCAGATAGCCCAGCAAGGGGGCCCTGCCACCCTGGAAACGCTGGGAAACATTCATTAGGCCCCTTAGAAATGGCAGTAAGAGGAAGCACCACTCACTGAACATTTGGGCACCGTGGGAAGTGGACGCTGCGTGAAGCAGCGTTAGCTCCCTAAATTCTCGCCTAACTCAAGGAGGGGGTGCCATTTCGTGGATGAGTAAACTGAGGCAGGTTGAGAGTGTGTAACTGCTCAGAGGCCCTCGGCATTGGATGGAAAGTCTGGATTTGCACTAGGTCTGCCTGTCCCCACATGCACACGGCTAACGGGGATGGCTGTTAACCCCAGCAGGGCCGCTTTGGGTCAGCTCCAGCCAAACAGGGTGGGACGCAGGCCTGTCATTCTTGGGCAGCACTGGGCTGTGTAAGAGCACAGCTCTGGGTCAGGAAGATGGGGGTCAGAACCTGGGTCTGCCACCTAATGCCTGTGTGACCCTGGACAAGACGCTGAACCCCCTTCTGCCTCCGTGTCCTTGTCCGCAAAGACAATGACTGTACTGACTTCCTAAGGTTATGGGGAAGATCCCTTTATTCAGACAATACATAGCCAAGGAGGGTCTAATACGATCCTTGCCTTGGTGAGTTAATGATATTATATGTTAAAAGGGCAAGAGAGAGAAGAGCAGGACAAGAGGGTCCCGAGTGTTGGAGGCAGAGGGGTGTGTGTGTATGTTCTGTGCTCTGCGGTGAGTTGCAGAATTAAGTGGGGAAGGAGGGTCAGGGCAGGTGTCATGGAGGAGACACCAAGCTCAGGGGGCCACGGGAACATCCAGGGAGCCGGCGTTCCGGGCCAGGGGGACCAGGCAGCGCAAAGCCCGAAGGAACGTGCCTGGTGTTTGAGGACGTGTGAGGAGGGCAGTGTGGCTGCAACAAAGAGAAGGAGTGTCATGGGAGACTAGGGCAGATCAGTGGGGTCACAAAGGCCTTCAGAAGGACTCGGGCTCTACTCTGAGTGAAATGGGGGCAGGGAGATGCGCTGACGCAGTGCCTAACACGGGTAGTGCCTGCTAAAAATTAGCTATTCTTTATTATTCCTTTAAAAATGGCTTTTTTTTTTTTTTTTTTTTGTAATGGGGCCCCGTGGGATCCTGCTACAGCCTTGGAGAAAAGCTCCCCTCTTGCTCTGGAAACTCATTCCAGTGAGATGCTGGCCTCAAGAGTTCTTTTCCTGTTTTTGCTGTGGAAGACTCACTCCTTTGTCTTCCGCTTCTTACAGAGAACTATGGATTTGGTTAAGTGAGGGCTCCCTGCCCTGGGCAGCCCTGGGGCAGGACGGGGTGGAAAGGAGGAAGAAGAAAAAGAGAAGGACAAAGAGAAGAGGACCCATGGAAGTAGAAGGGTGAGGAGGAGGGGTGGGAAGGGCACAAGGAAGGGGGATGTGGGGGAAGGAGGGAGGTGGAGCTCCGAAGGGCTCAGAATGTCATTCGGCCCCCTCTTGGGCGGGGGCGGGGGGGGTATCCCCACATGGCTCCCTCCCAAAGGAGCTCTGCCAGAAATCTCAAGGAGGTGGTTATTTTGGGTGGCAGCGTGATTGGGAACTCGGAAAGCAGGAAATTGAGTGGTGATTAAGGTTGTAATAAAGTTGACAACATCAAATATCATTACCCCTAGAAAATGCAAATGATCCCTCCTTTACCCGGGATTAGCCATGCAAATACCAATTAGCAGGGAAAGTATTTGCCGAGATAGGGGGCGGCCTGTTCTCCTGCCAGTGCCTCCTCACTGTCCCTGTAAGCAGGTACACAGGAGGGAGGGGCGAGAGGCACAGTGGCAGCACGGAGGCGGGGACCGTGCTGGGAAGTCATGAGAAGAGGAGAGTAGAGCCCACGGGGGCTACCACAGAGCTTGTGAAAGGCTTCCAGACACTGCCCCCGAGGCTGCTAGAAGCTTCTTGGGACCAGCCCCAGGTCTGTACCAGCCACGTGCTGCCTTGCACAGCCTTTCGCAGCCTGAGCACCCTCCTGTTGTCACACACTCATTTCCTGAGACTAGGAGCCGCATAGCGGGTGCTTCCTCGCAGAGGACGGACCTGCAGTGAGACAGGTGGTTCCAGGTGTTGGCCCTGCTGTGTCTTGGCGATTGACCTCTGCGGGGTCCAGGGCAGGTGGCTCAGAGTCACTGGATGGGAGCCCCCGGAGTTTCCTTCTCTCGGCCAGGCATTTACGCCCCGCGTCTGACGCACAGACACACTGTCCCTCATACTTGGACATGGCACTGTGCCCGCTCTCAAAGAGCTTCCGGTCTCATTCGTCAGGTAGAAGTCGCCACAGCTAGAGACAGCACACAATGAGGTGTCCGGTGAGTGGTACTCACCGGTCAGGAGCACCGTCGGCTCTTTGCAGAGATGAACTTGCTTTTTACAGCAATGGCATGAGCAGGTGGCAGCGTTCGGGCTGAGCCTCGGAGGAGTGAGAGAAGGAGAGAGGGGAGGGGGGTGTTTTTAGTGGAAAGGACGGTCACGTCAGGATTGAGAGATTGGAAACTGCTCCCTGTGCTCTAAGGCAGGAGAGCCTGCCATCCGTCCTATCTAGCTCTGCAACGGTCCAGGCCTAACCCACCCATCCAACCCATCCAACCCATCCAACACCCAGCCCACAACTAGCCGCCTTTCCACACACCACTTGACCCACCAAACCAACCCACCCGTGCGTACCACCAACCTGTAGAACCCCAAATCCACCAACTCATCACCCAGTTCCCCAGCTCATTGTTCAGTCCATCAACGCATCTCACTACCATGAATCAACTCGCCAGCCCAGATGAAGGTCGTAAACTCTGGAGCAGGTGGCCAGGGCTCTTTAAATGAGGGTGATGATTACACGGGGGTGTTGTGAGGAATTGATGGCACCTGAGCTAAGGCACGTCCAAGGCTTGGCCCGGTGTCTGGGATGCAATAAGCACTCGATATATAACGGCACTTGCTATTTCTATTGATATGATTTATTCCAAAGCCAATAGGCAAAAGAACACCAGAGCTGAGCTGAGCTGGAGGGAGGCTAACCTGCAGGGAGACACAGGTGGGATCCGAGGGGCAGACGTGGAGTGGGGCGCCCGGTAGGCCATTTGTCCAGAGCCCAATCTGGTGGGGAGAAGACAGAGGCTTGGAGGCCCCCCACCCTCCTACTCATCCACCTTACCTCAGAGGAGGACCCCTTCAGGAGTCTGGGCACCCCAGAGTTTGTTAGGGGGAATTTGTTCTTGTTTTCAGCCCTCGTATCTGAACCTCTTGCTGACGGGAACAGCAAGCTTGCCTGGGCGGGCGGGGCAGGGGGGAACGGGCTGGATATCTGTAGATCTCCTTGCCCTCTGGAACCCCCAGTCGGTCCAACCCCCTTCCACCCCCTAGCCCACCTGCAGAGGGAATAAAGGGCTTCCTGAAGCCCACACCCAGCCAGAAACTTCCAGCTGCTTCCATGTGGCCGCCTCCAGAAATGCTTTTGATCATCTAAATCCAGGTTGTATTAATTTGCCAAATCCCTTTCACTTGCAGGGATTTTCTCTGATGTCTAATGGAGGTCCCTAACCTGGCTCCTGGAAGCATCCTGTGACCACTCAGGGCACGGGAGGTGGGTGAACTTGAGAGAACCTTCCCAGGCAGGAACCAGAGCTGTGGCCCTGGCGTTCAGCACCCCTGAGCTCACAGCAGCCGGCGGGGCAGGGGCAGGGTGCCCAGCCCACAGCGCCTGGGCAGGTCAGGCTGACCCTGTGGGTTACGAGGCTCTGGCCACTTCTGGCAGACCCATTACAAAGCACAGTGCAATTTCATGCCCTGTTTCCTCCGTTCTTGGTCTGCAGTTTCTGCTCTATTTGTCCAAAATGAACAGAGATGTAGTGAAATGAATTAAAGTGTCTCTCCTCCCCCGCAGCCCCTCCCTCTTTCCCTCTCCCTGCCTCCTTGGTATTCCCCAGCAAGCCCCTCGCCTCCCACCTCCCCCATCCCCCCTGCCCTGTTTTTGCCTCCCGCTTACTCATGCCCTCTTAGGCTCTGCCTCCTGCTCCGTGCTCCCTCTCTCCTTGTTCTCTATAGCCTGCGACTCTGTCCCGCTCTTACCCACACCTTCGTGCATCCGTTCAGCAAACATGCATTGAGCGCCGGCTGCATATCAGACAGAGAGTCTTTCCCTGGCTCTCAGCCCCCTCTCTCTGCCATCCAGCCTGGGCAGGGAGGTGCCTGGATGATGAGGGTGCTGAGGTCTCCAGGAGCCCCCAGAAGCCCCGCCTACTCTGCTGAAGTAACCCAGAGATGGGGTACACTCTCTGTCTCTGAGTGCTCTGAGTTCAGGTGGTTATGGCAGGACAACTGGCCCTAGGCAACCCCTTAACTGTCAGGGGACTACTTCCGACCCCCAACCATTTCCTCGCAAGGCTTGGAGTAGATGCATCCCAGGGTTGGCCTAGCCCAGTCCCCCTTCTCTGAGAAATGCCAACTGTTATCTCGGAGCTAAGCCCCATATCATGTCCCACCCAGCCACCTGGGCGGGCCAGACCAGGGTGTGGGTGCCCGGCCAGTCCAGGCCCCAGGCAGCCCCCTTGCAGAGGGTTGGAGACAGGCCCTGTGTGATTCTGCTCTCTCTGATGGCCGAGCACTTGAACTGAATGTGGTGGGAAGCTAGGGCTTTAGCGGTCACATCTGACCTTCGGCCCGGGACAAACGGAGAGCTGGTGTGCAGAGAGAAGAAGAACCAAGTGGCCCCACCGGGAGGTACAGAGGGCTTGCCCTGCTAGGTGAAGGCTGGCCAGGAGAGTGAGAGAGAGACAGAGACCGAGAGACAGACAGACACAGAGGGACACTGGAGAGAGAAGCAGGGAAAGTGGAGAAAGAGATGCACAGAGAGAGACACACACAGGCTGAAAGACAGCAATGTGAAAGGGACCAAGAGACACATGGAGAGACACAGGGGCGGCCCCTGGAATCTGACCATTTTGCAGTTTAGCCCCCAACCCAGTCCTGCCTGCCCTTGGGGGCCATGAGGTACCTTTAAGACTGAGTAATAAATCTCCTTTCCCACATGCCAGCACAAGTAGGCGTCTAGATGTGAACTTGATTCTTTTGGGTCCCTACAGGGAACACAGCACAGCTCCCTCTGCCAGGACCCCTCTGGCGCTGTCCCCCTGTCCTGCTGTCACTTCTATAGTCCCTCCTCTTACCTCTCCCCACTCCGACCCTCCACGGCAGCCCACGCTGCCTGTGCCCACACCGGGGCTCTCCGGTTCATGCAACACCTTAATTAATCTGAATTCATTTCAGCAGATCCTGCCCAGCACTTACCGAGCACCTGGCTGGTGCAGGGTGCTGTGCCTGGAGCCTAATTTACTCCTGCCACACCCCTGCGAAGTTGGCCACATTTCTCTCATTTCCAGACGAGGAAAAACCTGTTCAGAAGGGTTAAGCAATGTGCCAGAGCTCACGCGGCTGGTAAGAGGAGAAGCGAGATTCACTGTGTTTTCTCACTCCAACGCCAGGGCTTTTCTCTGTTGTACTCGAATTCAGCCCTTCCTGTAGACATGCACCATGTGGGACACTACAGGGCCCCTTCTTAGGAGAGCATTGGGTGACCCACCCCCCCCAATCTGAGTGAGCTTTCAGCAGGATCCTCAGCCCTGGGCAAAGTGGGGGGTGCAGAGTGGAGCAGGTGCATCTGTTCAGATGGGCAGAAGCTGAGGACACAGAGCCTGTTTGTCCAAAGTCACCCAGTGGCAGCCCCACCCAGGGGCCATAGCTCCTGGCTCTCACTGCAGGCTGGAGGTGAGGAAGGTTTGGGGATGATGGAGTCAGGAACCAAATTATCCATAAAAATGCCCAGCAAGACCCAAAGTCCTACCCTGCGCGTCTCATGGAGGCTTCTGGTGGGGAGGCTTAATTTCCAGAATACGCTCTTGTGGCGTCACCTAATACACGGGGGGCCGGGTCTGGCCCACCACAGAGGTCGGTAGCTGGGCAGGGCAGAAGCAGGTCAGAGGTGCCCCTTACCCAGACATGCCCCTTCTTCTAGATCCAGAGCTAAGCCCCCTCTGTGCTCCGGGCTCCTAGTTCTTAGCTGGGCTCTCCCCGACCCTCTTTACCTCCGAGCTCCCCAAATTCTAAACCAGCCACCCTAAGCTCAGACGGCCGAAGGGCCCAGACAGGTGAAGCAAATGGGCCACGTGGGCTGGGCATGGCACTATAGGGAGTGGTGAGGACTCCGGTAAACCGGAGATGAACGCCCATCTCCAGGGAGTAGCCCCCACTCAGTCCGGCCCGCGGCTACCGTGTGGGACTGTGGTCCAGCCCAGCCACAGAAATTAAAACCTGGGTGGTTCTTTTTGCTTAATCATGGTTCAGGTCCACATTTTAAAACAGGTACATGGGCCAGGCTGGGCCCACAGGCTGTCAATTTATAGCCATTGTTCGAAGCGCTCCAGGACACTCCAGGACGCCGAGCTCTCCCCCGTGCATGCTGCCGTCGGGGATGAATGACTCCCATTTGCTGGGCTGAAACTGTTTCCAAATCAATGCCTTTGACAGGAGGGGGAGTAATTACACTCTGACATTAATATTTAAACCACAAACAGAGTTAGTGTGCTAATACCATCCCCAAAGGCTTCAGACTTGTTTAAGTTTTATTCTTGTGAGACCAATTATTGTCAGCCATGAATTCCGTAAGACAGCAGGATTAGGGCTGGGAAGAGGAGCAAGGCCGCTCCCTAGGGCCTGCGGCTTCCAGGCTGGGCAGAGGGTGGCCTGAGGGCCGGGCTCGATGCCCACTGGTCACCTGGGCCGTCTGAGAAAGCTGCGAGGGACAAATGGCCCTGTGCGTCCTCCTGGTTATCCCCACCGTTAGGGGGCTCGCTCCTATGACTTGCCCCATGAGGACCGGGCATCTGTGCCTCACGTTCAGGGAGGTTCACAGGAGTCTCTGACTTTTGACCCTTCGGCTCCACCTCACAGGAGACCTCCCCCTCCCCCCGCCACCCATTCAGGGGAAGTCTGACGGGGAAACTGGAATTTTGTGCTTTCTGTGCTTGGAGAACAGGAAACGGGTTTGTGTAGGTGTTGCGGGATGCGGGGCGGGCAAAGGGCTGGGGCAGGTGTGTGGTATAAAGAGGAGATTGGTTTCCAGAAGTTTCCACCGCTGGGTCGGTGGATCACATGGGACAGGCGAGGTTGCCTGCCTTGTCACTAGGATGGTGGCCACAGCTGAGTGGCTGTGATGAGCCAGGAGACCAGGGCAGACAGAGCCACAGGCCTCTGCTGGCGTTCCCTCCTGGGTGAACAGAGCTGAGAGCTGAGCTTGAGAGCCAGGAGGCCCGCCACTTAGCCTGGCGAGATTTAGTTTCCACCTCTGAAAACGGAGATCACTTGCGGGGTTCGGGGGTTGACAAAGTTCAGTAAGATAATATAAATATAAATATAAATATAAATATAAATAGGTTTGAGCAGCTGTGGAACCAGAAAAGCTGGTGTCCGTGCTGCCTGTCACCATCAAAACCGACAAGCAGGGACAGGGAATGAAACTTTACGATGGACGTTTTACTCAGATGGCTGGCGATCTGACAAGATGGTGGGTACGTACCCTAACAGGCCATCTTAAATTCCATTTTAAGCCAACCCTTTCTATAAGGAGAAGGAAAGCGTCGGTGAGGGGCTTGGAATTCAGGAAAGAGGTTAATCAGGTAAAAGCTGCAGTCCGGCAATTTCCCCAACATCCTCTCACCCGCTGACCAGAGATTTTCTTTATCTGTGTCCTGTGTCCTGTGTCCCGGACGATTGTCTTTATCTGGGTCCTGGGCAGCGGGCTGTCTCTCCCTAGAACACAATGGCTCAGATGCCACCTTGATTGCTTCTGGTCTCTTCTGGAGCACAGAGGTCACTCGCCTGTGGTCTCCTGGAGGTTGGGGTGGGGGGGGATACCTTCAGTTCCTAAAACAATAGCTTTTTACATGCATCGACTACTAGACTTACTGACCTAGTTTATTACTTTAAACTAAAATTTTCCAGCTCCTGAGTCCCCCGCCAGTAACAGCTAAGGACGCTTTACTGGGAGCAGAGCAAATGGATTGGGGCCCTTCCCCTGCTGGCCCCTGTACCCCATCACAGCACACAAGTCCCCACCCATGCCTGACCCCACGGTTGCCCCCCACAATGCGTGGTTTTCTCTCCATGCCTCCGCTTCCAGCTTGCCCCAGAGGCCAGCAGTCTGTGAGTGTTCTCAGTTTATCTCGGGAAAAGAAAGGCCCGAGATAAATTCTCTCAGACAAATGCACTGGAGAAACAAATGCGGCTGGAACTCAGCCAGGTCCTCCTGGCAGGTGGAGCAGGCCTGCACTGCAGGCCTGAGGTGGTGGAAGATAAGAAACCAGGGTGCGTGGCCCTGGCTGGTGCGGCTCAGTAGATTGAGCACCAGCCTGAGAACCAAAGAGTCGCCGGTTCGATTCCCAGTCAGGGCACAGGCCTGGGTTGTGGGCCAGGTCCCCAGTGGGGGGCATGTGAGAGGCAACCACACATTGATGTTTCTCTTCTTCTCTTCTTCCCTCCCTCTAAAAATAAATAAAATCTTTAAATGAAAAAGAAAAATTGGGGGGTTAACTGGAGACGGGGCTGAGCCTCCCCTGCTTTGGCTTGAGGACAAAAGTCAGAGCTTCTAGGGATATTCATGTCAGGAAGGAGGACAGTGGATGGGAAGTCACTCACCTGCTCCCGTCAAAGCCAGGGGGAAGCTACAGGAGACCCAGGAGAAACTGAGTTTGATGCAATCCCTTGGCCCCTCCCTCCCTCCACAAAGGGTACCCTCTGAACATGAAGCATCATCCACCATGGGCAAAGCCACCTCTTTGGAGGGAAATTAGAGGCATCTCAGGATTAAAAAAGCACAAACCCGCTGACCCAGCAGCTCCACTGTAAGAAATCCACTCTCTGCAGAGATTCACTGTGGTACCAGAGGGACTGGAGACCACGCCGTGCCCATGTGGGGGTGGGGGTGGGGGTGGGGACTGGTTGGATAAAGAGCAGCTCAGCCACACAGCATTCAGATGAAGATGAAGGAGCAAAGCAGCTCTAACATGTGGCTGGGGACTCGTTGCCAAGATCTGCTGAGAGACGGAAGGTATCCAAGGGCTGGGGAGCGCGGGTGCCCTAAGGAGTGAGACAGAGTCACGGCCAGATGAACCGCGGGTGACCCCATTTTCCTGATGTCCTTTGAGGAGTCACACAGAGAAAGCAGGATGGGGGTGCTGGGGCTGGGGGAAGGCTGTCCGTGTTTCATGGGGGCAGATGTTTAGTTTGGGAAGATGAAGTTCCAGAGACGGATGTGGCACAACAATGTGAATGTACTTAATGCCACTGGACTGTACACTTAAAAATGGATAACATGGTAAATTTTATGTTAATTATAGTTTTACATGATTTTTAAAAAGGGAAGGGAAGCCGCAGTAGGTTGAAGGGAGGCTTACTCTTCACTGTCTATATTCTTTCACACTGCTTGAATTTTTAAAAAATCACACAGGTATCTTACAAAAGGTATTACAAAAATCTGTAGTTATGCCACAGAGATCCCTCTTTTGCCCACACTGGTAGAGGTCAGCGTTCCAGCGGCGGGTTTGGCACAGGGCTTCCGCTCCAGCACCTGCGATGCCTGCTGAGCAGGCTGGGGGAGGCCTGTCTCTGGGCCTCTCTGGGCGTCCGTCAATGTCCCCATCTGTGCAAAGAGGAGTTGGAGTGAGTCGTACCCTCACTGGCTGCGACCCTGGGCTAGCGGCCTCCTGGGGCTGCCGACAGACGGCAGCTGGGCCGGGTAGAACGGCCTGGGCAGGGCTGGAGAGCTGCCCTTAAATGCCGAGGCTGCCTGCCGGCGGCCCTCAGGTGAGCGCTGTAATGAGAGGGAGGGGACAGCTCGAGCCATCTGCTGCGTCCCTCTTGGTGCTTTGTCAGAGAGGCTCCATGGGGTGCCTCGGGGCTGGGCAAGCCACCAGCAGCACACACAGCACTTTTGAGTGAAATAGAAACAAACACCCTTTTCTTGGACCAGGTGCTGCTGGGGCGTGAGTTTCCCCATCTGTACAGACGGGGCCACTGGGGCCCAGCGAGAGGAGCCACCTGTCTTGGGTGGCCCAGCTCAGCAGCACCAATACTGAGCAGGGACTGGGTCCCTACCCCCTGGGCCAGGGTGGTTTCTCCTCCACCAGCACAAGAGTTTCTGCTGAGTGGAGACTGGGTTGGGAGAGTGAGGAGGCCAGATGGCCAGGGCAGAGCCATGGACTCCCCCCAGGGTCGGGGAGGCCCAGAGCCTGGGCTGGGGTGGGACACGGGAAGGGGGCGGGGCGGCGGGAGAAGGAAGATGGAGGGAGAAACGGGCAAGACCTGGAGAGAAGCACCCACCGAGGTGATGAGGGACCAGCCCTGGAGCCGGGGGGCGGGGAGGACCCGACGTGCGAACCCCCAGCGCTTCGTCAAAGTCACCGCTCCTCTCTGAGCCTCTGCTCCCTCCTCTGTAAACTGGCAGCCAACTCACACCTCCCTCTTTGCTTCTGGGACTGAGAATAACACGAGATGATCGTGCAAACCACCTAGCACCTTGCCGGCTCCTCAGGGGAGGGCTTCAGGGGGCGGAAGTTATTATTGTTACTGTTGCTGTTATTGTTGTTACCCGAGAGTAACAACCCACCGTCTGTTTTTCGGCAGCGCATTTAGAGGAGAAGGAAAGAGGAGGGAAACGCTGGCTGG
Organism: Mormoops blainvillei; assembly: GCA_004026545.1. Classification (NCBI taxonomy): domain Eukaryota; kingdom Metazoa; phylum Chordata; class Mammalia; order Chiroptera; family Mormoopidae; genus Mormoops; species Mormoops blainvillei. Next base: position 21,890 of record PVJD01011043.1, on the reverse strand, counting down.
GGGCCGGGATGGGACGAGGGTGAGCGGGGCAAGGGCGGCTGAGAGGGGGATGAGGAATTTGGCTGTGGACTCAAGAGCAGGATCTGAGAAATGGGACCCAGCTCCGTAGGTGGCCTCCCCTGGTCTCCCCGCTGCACCCCCCAAGCCTCCTGCCATGCTGTCTGCACGCGGGTTTTGTGCTGGCCGCAGCCCATCAAGAACCAGTGCTGTGACCGGACCGGCCCCTGTGGTCCTTGCTACGACCGCAGGACGCCCTTAGGCAATAACCATCAGGACACTTTGGGAAGAAACATGTTACTCACAGGACCTGGAAAGCACACGGCACGCCTGGGCCCACCCGTGCATGTCACAGGTAGAGAGGGAGAGGGTGCACTGGCCCGGGGTTCCGCTTTTATTGAGGTGGAGGGCCGGGGCCTGGGGCTTTGCAGGCTCACTCTTTATTGGTGAATTTTTGACACGTGAGTGGAAATTTAAAGCGTGAGATGAGCCCCGGTCATTGTGGCTCTGTTGGTTGGAGTGTCGTCCTGTAACCAAGGGGTTGCAGGTTTGATTCCCCAGCTGGCCGGGCGGGCACATGCAACCCCCGGTCTGATTCAGGCGTGTACGGAGGCAACCCATCGAAGCTTCTCTCTCTCCCTTCCTCTCGCTCTAAAAAGTGTCCTCAAATGAGGAGAAGGTGGGGGGTGGCGGGGGGGGGCGGCGTTGGGAAGCATGAGATGAGAAGGCAAACAAGTAGCCCAGAAGATCAGTTATTGAAATCAACCGAGATCTCTCAAACGAAGGCGCCTCCGCGGGGGGAGGGTGCCTGGCTCTATAGCGGTGTGGCTGGCAATGTGTTTATCAGGGATAGTCTTAGAAGTGGGGATTGTCTTAGAAGTGTACACCCCTCAATCAAAGCTCAAGCCAGGCACTCGAGTTAGAAAAAGAAAACAAAATGTCAGCACTCACACTACAATGCCCCATTTTGCCCTTGTCCCAGGATCCGTTCATTCAGGGCACGTGCTTACTATTCCCCCCGAAGATTTACCAGTAGGTAGAAACAAGAACTGAGAGAGAGAGAGAATGTTTCCCCATGGGCTGGACCAGAGCTGGAGGACAGGCTGACGGCTGAGCGTGGACATGTTCTTGGGACCTTCTGAGCATCTGGCCGCCTTTCACCTCTGCGTATCCCACCTCAATAGCGAGAAAAAACTGAGGCTTCGGGAGACCAAGGACTGGTTCAAGGTGGAGCGACGGAATCGTGGCCGGCCTCACCCCCTCAGCAAAGCGGCCGTGCCGAGGGGTGAAGGAAGGCAAAGCATGTTCTGGGCACGTGCCCCAGACCAATAGACAGGAGCGCCTTGCTGTCATTACTCTGAAGCTCTGAGATCTCAGTGGTTGGGGACCGTGTGTTTTGGGGGGTGCTGACCAAATTCCTTGAGAAAAAGGGGAGGGTTGAGCTGCGAACTCCTGGCTTCCTTCGCTTCTCATGGAGTGGGTACCCTCATCACCACTGTCTTACCGATAGGGAAACTGAGGCTCCAAGAAGCTGACTGCTTGCCCAGAGGCCCACGGTCGGTGCAAAAGCTGGGACTCCAACACTGGCTGATCTGATGCCAGAGCCTGTTCCGTTCGCCAACACGGTGCCCGGTCAACAGGGGCTAAGAAAACCTGGCGACGTCTTTGGCAGGGCAGAGAAGGAGGGTGGGGTCCCTGTGTCCCATTCCACAGGTCGTGCTCCTGGGTCCGGAGCTAAAGTCATCGTCATAAACCCAGACCGCCATCCCCGTTGTCCCCCTGCCCACCGCAGACCCTGGCGGGTCTTCCCTTCCGTGCTCCCGTCGATGCAGAACGAGCTCCGATAGAGGAAGCCCAGGGCCTCCCGGGCTCCTGTCGAGGCTCCAACCGTGACTTCGGTTGAGCTGCTTCCTTTTTCTGGCCTCAGCTTTCTCACCCGTGAAGTGGGGATCTGCCGCAGGCTGAGCCTTAGGGTGCGTTCCCCTGTTGGACGGGTTATCCCCGTCCTCCGGGCTCAGGGTTCGGGATGAGCCTGCCTTTCCTGAGACGTCGTGGGAAACACATGAAAAGGAGAGGGCTGGGGAGGTCAGCACGCGCAGGCATGGCACGGAGCGGTGAGGGGGTGAGGAATGGGGGCTTAGCTCCAGTTTGCATACAGCAGGCGCCACTGCTGCATCCCCTGCACCTGGTTCTTGCTAGGGTCCCAGCCTATCTTTGCTTCTTGTCTTTTCCCGCTCTCTCCCCCACCGCCCTATCCCATCCGCGTCTCCCACCTGACCCTGGGGCCATCCACACCCCGTGTGGTCGGAGCAGAGGGTAGGTATCCGCGCTTTGCGGGACTCCGACTTTGGTCGGCTGCTCAAGACCGCTGGGTGGTGCGCGCCCCAGGGTGGGGCGAGCTCTGCCGCAGGACAGTGACAGCGGGAGGACCAGACGACCTTACCCAGAGCAGCCCGGGTTGTGGAGCTTTAATTTATTTAATCAATTCTGGCCCCCAGGCTGGGGAAGGAAAGCGGCAGGATATTAAATCTGTCGCCCTTGCCAATCTGTCATAGGGATGCCAGCCCACATCGATTCTCTTCCTCCTGCCCTTATTAACTATCTCCTCCGGGGTCCCAGCCTGGCCCCTGCCCGGGAGCAGGGAGCAGATTGCAGGTGGAAAGGAGGATTGAGGGGTGGGGCATAAGGACCTTTCAGGGGACAATTAATATTTAGAGTTAGGAGGCAGGGACCTGAGGATCATTTGTAACCCAAATCCTTCAGTGCAGGGATAACTCCCCAGAGAGCCCAGCCAGGTACGGGCGGGACTGGAGCTAAGAACCCAAGACTCCCGATGCCCAGGCCAGGGGTCTTCTTATTCATTTAATCAACATATTTTTCTTGCATGACTACTAAGTGGCGATAGTATTGATTGCTCATTGAGGGTAGTATTTGGGTTCCTATTACTGCTACGACAAGTTACCATGAGGTTAGTGGCTTAAAACAACTCAAATTTATTACCTTATAGTTCTGGAGGTCAGATGCCCGAAATGGGCGTCTCTGAGCCACAATGAGGGGGTTGGCAGGTGCATTCCATCACGGGGGTTTGGGGAGAATCCACCTTTGTGCCTTCTGCAGCCCGTGGAGGGTGCCTGCCCGCATTCCTTGGCTTGCAGCCTCCTTCCACGTTCAAAGCCAGCAATGGCTGGTCAAGTCTTTCTCATGTCACTTCACTTTAACATCAGCTCTGCTTCCTCCCTCTTGCATTTCCAAGGACCTTTGTGATTACCTTGGGCCCACATGGATAATCAAGGTTAATCAAGGTCAGTTTGTCAGCAACCTTAGTTTCATCTGTAACCTTGATCTCTCGTATTCACATGTTCTGTGGATTAGAAGGTGGACATCTTTGAGACCATTATTCTCCAGACCACAGGCTGATCAGCAGAGCAGGCTGAGCATTTTACATGCAGCACCTCACTTTATGGGGGGGGGGTGGCAAAAAACTGGAATTATCTTCTAGAGGGCGGGCCCCTTGTAGTACAGGCTTCCCCCGCTAGGTGAGTGGTCTAGGAACCCATCTGTGTCAGTGCACCAGCTGGTGGTGTTGTGAGAGGTTGTGTTCAGCTTCAGTGAATCTTTTTGGAGACTCTTTCAACGCATTTGCCCATTTCCTGACAGGTGGTTTACAAGTGCACCTGCTCACACCGTGCTGAGTGTTCAGCAGTTTTTAATCAAAAATGTCATGACTGCCATGCCCCACCCTCCGTGTTCACCCAATCTCACTCCAAGCGGCTTTTTTTTTTGTTTCACCAGATGGAAAAAGTCCACGAAGGGAAACATTTTGCCCATGTGGAAGAGGTGAAACGAACAACAGCAGAAGCGCTAAAAGGCATCAAAATCAACGAGCTCAAAAACTGTTTTGAGCAGCCGTAAAAACATCTCGATAGGCGTATTCCATCAAGTGGCGAGCACTTCGAAAGTGACTGAAGCTTAAACATGTAAGAAAAAATACACAATTTTTTAATAAATAAATTCCAGGTCTTTTTGGGTCCCCCCTCATATATTTACACTGGACGTCGTCATCACTACTAGTTTACCCCCATTGTACAGGTGAGAAAACTGAGCCCCAGGGACACTGAGGCTTGCTCAGTCAGCCACCCAGTGAGTTATTGGTGCAGCTGGGATTCTGACTCGGGCTTTGTTGAGCCCAGAGGCCAAACTCTGCCCCGCTCTGCCGCACTGGGGTCTCAAAGTACAGCCTCCCCCGGAGCGGGGTGGGGTTGGGTAGCCTGGAATCACTTGCGGTGATTCTAGGCAAGGTGAGAGAGACTGTGAGAGAGACCTGCCCCTTGCCTTGGCCCACACAGACAGCTAAGGAGGCCACGCTTTTAAAATGGGGGATGTGGACAACCCCCGGACTTTGAGAGGCACTCTCTGCTCTGAGTCATTGAGTGTCCTGCTCCGCCTCCCTCTCCTCAGCCCACTCTCCCTTATATGATTTATTTGCTCATAAAATTGAAGGCCTTTTCCTCTGGCACCATTTTCTTACCCAGCTTAGACAAATATTTAGCAGCCAGAGCTGACTTTAATTTCCTTAAATATCAGGGGCCCTGGAAGATGGAGAGCCTGCCCAGTGGGTGAGGGCATGGTGATTTGGGGTGAGGAGAATGGCGGGGGTGCTGCTGCCCCTACGCCTGGGGAGGACCCCATGCCCCTGTGACCATCCAGGTACCTGCCCCCCAAACTTTCAGGTCTCTCCCACACCCCGCTGAGGCTGCAAGGAGAGGTGGGTTGCAGATGGCAGTGTCCCAGCAACGCCCCATGTGACTGCTGTGACTGACGTGCCTCCTGTGGCCTGATTCTTTGCAGTACGTCCCTGGGTCTGGGTCTGGAGGGGGAGCCTGTCACATTTTAGCTTCATGTCTCTGAGCTTCAATTGTCTCATCAATGATATTTTTTTTTAATTTTTAAAAAGTTTTAAAGGTTGTTTTTTTTTTTGGTTTTTGTTTTTGTTTTTGTTTTTTTTTTAGACAGAGGGGGAGGTAGAAAGAGAGGGAAAGAAACATCAATGTGTGGTTGCATTTCGCACGCCCCCTACTGGGGATCTGGCCCACAACCCAGACATGTGCCCTCACTGGGAATTGAACCGGTGACCCTTTGGTTCACAGGCCAACGCTCAACCCTCTGAGCTACACCAGCCAGGAATTTTTTTTTTTTTAAAGCGGGGATAGTGATGGCACCTACCTGCTCTTTCTGTTGTGCAAATTCAATCAGAAAGCTCATGAAGAGCAGAGTGCTAGACATCAAATAAGCTATCAATATATGTTAACTGTTGTGGGTGGAATTGTTTACCCAAACGATATGTTTAAGTGAACGGGACCTATCTGGAAGTAAGATCTTTGCAGATATAATCAAGTTAAAAAGAAGTCATGCTGGATTACGGTGGGCCGGACCCAGTGACAGGCGTCTTTATGAGAAGAGGGAAACTTGGACAGACGTGCACACAAAGAAAGCCACTCAAGACGGGAGCAGAGACTGGAGTGAGGCTCTACACTCCAGTGGAGCTACAAGTCAGGGAATGCCAAGGGTGCCAGCCATCCCCAGAAGCCAGGGGTGAGGCATGGACCAGATTCTCCCTTGGATCCTCAAGAAGGAACCCATTTTGCCAACAGCTTGATTTTGGACTTCTGGCCTCCAACACTGTAAGAGAATCAATTCCTCTTGTCTTAAGCCCCCTGGTTTGTGTTAATCTGTTACAGCAGCCACAGGAAACTGACACAGTGTTATTAGGATGCTGCCAGCACTCTGAACACAGGCCTTCCGAACCCAGCCGTGCTCAGTGAGCTCCGGCTGTCGCCGCTGTGCCCGGTGCCAGGCCTCGGCCTTCTGCTCCTCCCCCTGGTGCCTGTGCCCTCCTTCACCCCTGGCTCCTCGGGCCAGGCCAGCCTGGGCTGAGGTGACTCAGGCCACTCCCAACCCTCACCCTGCAGGCAGGCGACCAGAGCAATTCCTGGCTCCATGCAAAGGCCTGCAACACCTCATTACCAGGCAGAATGCAGCCCAATTTCACCCATGGACAGCGCTGAAAGCCAGGCCTCTGCTGGGGTAATGGATGCGCCGGAAGCTACTGTGGGTGCCTCCCCGCCCCCGCCCCGGGCCCAGCAAACCTCTGAAGCGCCCAAGAAGCTGGCACGCAGCAGGCTTCCCAGCTGAGGCGCACAGATAAACCTCAGCAGAGCGCTGGGCTGCTCGGTCCTGGCACACACATCAAAAAATTAATGGGTCTTTCCGCGGGCAGTGCCTCTTGGCCGGCCCCCGCTCCGGGCTGGCTGCCTCACTCCGCCTGCCTATCTCCCTCTTCTTCCAAGGCTTTGTTCCCTTCCTCCCTTTGTTTCCTGTTTGCGATAAAGGTGATTCATGCCAGCCCAGCCGGGCTCTGTCACCTCGCCCAAGGCCGGCTGTATATCTCAGGGATGAGCCGCTGTGGCTGCAGGGCCGGCCACAGGCAGCCGGGGCCCAGCAGCAAGTGGCCCTGTGGGGTGAAGACAGAGCTGATGCAGGAGCTCCGGGCAGGTAACAGAGCACCGTGTCTCTGCGAGGTGCCGCTGAGCAGAGGACACCAAGGGGGACTCAGAGGAGGGATGATGGCCAGATGCTCTCTGATTAACCGCCTCCACCCTGAGAGCTGTAAGCAGCCTCACTCCTGAGTTAGTTTTCCTAGGGCTACCGTGACAAAGTGTCACAAGCTGGGGGCCTTAAAACAACAGAGGTTTATGGTGTCACAGTTCTGGACACCAGGCGTTCAATATCAAGAGGTTGGCAGGGCCACGCTCTCTCCGAAGGCTCAAGGGAAGGATCCTTCTCTTCCTCTTCCAGCTTCCGGGGGTGGACAGCAACCCTCAGCCTTCCTCCGCTGTGCCCCTCCTGTCCGCCTCCCACTTCACACGGCCACTTCCCTTCACGCGTCTGTCTTCACATGGCTTCTACTCCCCGTGTCTCTCTTCTCTTCTTACAAGGACACCAGTCATATTAGATCAGGGGCTGTCCTACTCCGGTATGACCTCATCTTAACGAACTACATTTGTAACGATCCCTTTTCCAAACAAGGTCACAGTCGCTGGGACTGGGAGTTCCAGCTTCAACATAGCTTTTGGGGGGACGTGATTCAACGTGCAGCAGCTCCCATGGCTCCCAGAAGCCAGGTCCCTGTCCCCTCTCTGAATCCATCTCTCGTCACTGCCCCTCACACACCTGATGTCCCGCCATCCCAGGCCGCACCTCCGTATGTGCTGTTCCTTCTGTCTGGATGCCTGACTCATGTCTGACTGTTCACCTGCCACACACCCCATGGTTGTCCAGTTGGTGAAGGCCTCCTCCTCATCCATCAGGATTAAGCTTAGCTGTCACCTCTCCCAGACGCCCTCCCTGGCCCTCTGCCTCTGGGCTCCCTCGTTGCCTCGTGCTTACCTGTGCTGCCGCTCCTGGCCCACAGGGTGGTCTTTACCCATTTGCCACTCCTCCTCAGACCCTTAGCTTATAGGCTCCCAGAGGGGGGGCTCTGTGACTCACCTCTGCATCCCTAGCCCAAGGTGCCCAGGAAATGAATTCTTGGATGAAGAAGGCTATCGAGCAACATTTATCGAGCACTTACCGGGTCCTAATGCCGGGCACTGTCCTAAGCCCTTTGCTTATATTAACTCATTTAATCCCCACAATAACCCTACCGGGTAGGGGCTGTTGCTCTCCCCACTCACAGATGAACAAACTGAGCTCAGAGTTGCTTGGTTAAGCAACTGGTCCAAGGTCTAACGATCGATGAACTTCAGAGGCACAGATTTGAATCTGGCGGCGTGAATTTTACCCCTGCCTTGCATCCTACCCCTGCCTTGAAGGGCCATGCGGCTGGGCGGCAGGGGAAGCTGGGACTTCGGGGTCCGAGGGGAGGCCCAGTGCTTCTGTGCTGTGAGAGGCCAAGGCCCAGAGGCGTGCCCCCGGTCTGGGAAGGTGGTATTCTTGCTTACCACTGTGCTGGGGCCCCTTCATCTTATCGCGAGACCGTGAGCGCCCCGGGGCCAGACAAGGCGGATGAGTCCACCTGCACCTCCCCGCCCAGGTCTGACGGAGCCCCGCCTACAGCAGGCGGAGCCTGGCCTATCCAGGTGTGGGTCGTTCCCCTTTACTCCAGAGCTGCCATTCAGCGAGGCTCAGGGAGAGGCGGCTGAAAGAGGAAATCTCGGCTCTGGGGTCAGACCGGCTGCTGCTTCAATCTCAGTGCTGCCTCTTATCAGCCGTGTGACCCTGGCCCAGCTGCTTGAGGTCTCCAGGCTCTCGTTTCCTCGCGTGGACGGGGAAGACGACGAGGAAAGCTGTGACAGACAAGCAGGGAGCAGGTCCAGGAAGCCAGCAGGCGTTCGATGGTGGCCATTATGTCTCCCCAGGTCCCTTCCTCCCACGTGCTCAACACCGTCCCTCCATGGGGTGATGGATGCAGCTTCCGTTTCATTTGCATTTAACTGACTTACTTAAATTTTAACAATTCTTTTCAAGAAATGAAGCAAAACACAGATAAACAGCCATTTAGAATCATGACTCCATAATCCAGGAATCCTCTTTGCGATGCAATCTGTTCAGCAATTGTCTGCGAAGTGGGAGGGAGAGCAGGGTAGGCAGGCTCTCGGGGAGGGGCAGCGAAAGCCCAGCCTGCCCGGATTGGCCTCTTCTCCCCAGAAATGTCAGCACGTGTCCCAGTTTGGGATTACAGCACCCCTGAGTCTTGGTGACCTCCGGAGGGGAGGGTCTCAGCGTGCAGGTGTTCGCGGGGAGAGGGCGGAGGGGTCGCTGAGCTGGGATCAAGGCTTCAGTTCACTGCTGTTAAAATGGCCTGTGGCTGTCCCCAGGGGACAGCCACATCATGGGCTCCATGGCATTGGCGACAGCTGGGCTCGGGGTCAAGCTCTGTCTCTGTCACTTGCTGGCTGCGTGGCTGCGGGCAGGTGCCTTGGCCTCTCAGGACCTTAGTCTCCTCAGCTGTGACATGCATAACAGGAGTACCTGCTTGGTAGGTGGGAGGCGAGGCCTGAGAGGCTGCACGGCAGACTCAGCTTCGCTTCTGGCACCTGGGAAGGGCTGAACACACACGCGGCAGCCTGGTGGACGGTAACCACGGCCATGACACGTGGCTGAGGGCAGGCAGCGAAGAGCCAAGAGCTTTGCCCAGCACATCCGGGGAGTCTCCCAGGGGAGGTGCGCTCCCTTTGCTCGCCCCCCCGCACCCCCACCCCCCGCTCCCGGCCATGCGAGCTGGCCTTGGATGAGGGGGCGGGGAAGGCGCGGTCGTGAAAGCACAGGTCCCAGAGTCACCTGCAAGGGCTGCTATGAGGTGTACATGTGCGTGGGCTTCGTCCCACAGGCTGGGTTCGTGGTGGGCACCCACCGCACGTTGCCCTCCCTCGAGGGAGAACGCATATCCCCTCCCACAGGGTTTGGCACAGAGTGGGTGCCAAATGCACATCCCCCTGCCACATGGATGGGCACATAGTGGGCGCTCAATACACATTCCTCTCCCTCCGGGGCTGGCACGTGGTAGGTGTTCAGTGCATGTTGCCCTCATGCAAGACGTGGTATGCTGCCGTGTTCAATGCCTGCCCGTGTCTTTCTTGCTCCCTCTCGCTCTCTGGAATAGCAGGGGTTGTGTCTTCTTGTTGTCCCACCCACCTCACCCGAGACTGAATGCACAGTGGGCGCTCAGCAAATGTGGACGGCGTGGCCCTCACCCTGCCTCCCTCCCAGCCGGGCAGAGCACCTTGATGGGGGCAGGCGGGAGAGCTGAGAGAGGGCAGCTTCTCCGGGCCCTTGGAGCTCAACTTGGTGTGTGAGCTTGATGACTGTCCCAGTGCCCACTTGCCCAGCTCTCTGGGGTCAGTAACCTGACTGCAGTCACCAACCTGCCCACTGACTCCTTGCTGGGGATGGTGGATATACCACTACCGCTGGTCTGCCTCCCACTCTTCTGGGAAGGAGCCAGACCACACCGGCCGTGCAGGCCGCCTCTCAGCACCATGCCAGGGCCAGTGCTGGGCTCCGAGTGGCAGATGATTGGCAAGTGGGAAGTCGTCCGATATGCTGTTAGAATGAGGACAGAAGGCGCCATGACCAGGAGGGTCCTGGGGCCCAGGACACCATGCCCCCGGCACCAGGAATCTGGGTGCCTCATTCAATCACATTGTTTTGAGCATTGGTCCCTATAAGCCCAGGGCTTGGTACTGGGGGTCCTGATGATTCCTGATCTCCAGGAGCCGCAGCCCACTGGGGGAGACCGATTATAACGGAGACGCTTGATGCAGACAAGAAGTACTCCTGTCCCCAAGGAAGCTCTGCTGTTTCTACCTGGAGGCATCGTGGTGCGGTGGGGAGTAGGGGAGCTCACTGAGAAGGTGACATTTGAGTTGGGCCTTGGTAGCCGCATAAAATTAGTCCATGGGAGGCAAACAGGTGTCCATCGGGTAGTGGAAACAGACTATGCAAAGTGTGGAGGTGTGAGAGAGTGTGACGGTGGGGATAGAGTCACCTGCTCCCTTGCCGTGTCTCTCTGGCCTATGTAGGTGCACCAGTTCCTCCGTTTCTTTGAGCTGGAGGAAGAGGAGGAGAGAACCAACACAGGTTCCAAGGTCTGAGGCCCACACCTGCTGCTAGTCTAGAGTTGGAGGGGTTCTCAGAGATCATCCAGCACCGGGGAGAGCAAAGAGAATCTAATTTCAGGGCCAGGCTGACCACCTGGGAGGGCTGCCAAGGAGGCGTGCTGAGAAAAGCTCTCGGGCAAACCCGGGCACGGTGCTTCAGTGGATTAGCAATGTCTGCCAGGGGAACACCATAGCGGGGGACGGCCCTGATCTGGTCCAGTCCCCTCCATTTACACATGTGGAAACTGGAGCCCAGGGACACGCAGAGCCAAGGAGAGACGCCAGAGCTCCCCTCCCAATACAGGGCTCTTTCCACCACACCAGGGATCCTCCAACTTGAGCAGGCAGCAGAGTCACGTGGAGAAGCACAGGGTCTGGGCCCCACCCCCAGAGCTTCTGATTCTGAAATGTGCATTTCTAATGAGCTTCCAGGAGAGGCTGCTGGTCTGCGGACCTCACTTTGAGAACTGCAGGTCTACATCAACCTGCGAGGTGGAAAATTGGGGTTAATCCCATTTCTGAAAAATGGGGTTGTAACCACACCCTCCTGAGCTCCTAGGGCTGTAGTGAAGGGCGTATGAGGTCAAGCTTGGGAATACACTTAGCAGAGTGAAAGCGAAGGTCCTCAACCTCGGCTGTACATTAAGATCACCTGCTGGACGTTAAAAGGTTCTGTTTGAAAAGAAATAGTATTTATGTGACGTGGCGGAGGTGTTAGTTATGCTACGGCGGTAATCATTCTGCCATATGTACGGGTATCAAATCAGCACGTGGATCACCTAAAACTTACACAGTGGTGTACGTCAATTTTCTCTCAATCAATCTTGCTGCCCAGGCCAGAGCGCAGATTCATTAATTCAGAATCTCGGGTAGATCCGGGCATCAGTGTTTTCCAGACCTCCCCGGAGGAGTCTAATGTACAGCCAGTGCAGAAACCGTGGGAGTCCTTGTTGGAAACACAGATTCACATTCAGTAGGTCGAGGCGGGGACTGAAAGTCTGCCTGTTAAACAAATGCCCAGGGGCTGCCGATGCTACTGGTCCGTGGACTACATTTGGAGAAGCAAGATCCAGACGAAAGGGGAGGGGGGCGGGGACAGAGAGAGAGAGAGAGAGAAAGATAGAGAGAGAGAGAGAGAGAGCCTGCTGTTATTATCTCTGATTCTGGGCACCCTTCAAGATACTTTCAGGAGGCAGGTAAGTGTTCCCCCTCAGGTTTGCAAGCCCTCCTCCCTGTTACCAGTGTCAGCAGCATGCCATCCTGCATGTACCATTTCTGTCCTCCCTGCAGTCCTGGCTGGGGGGACCCAAGGACCACCCCCCACCGGGGCCCATCGCCCAAGCGCAGCCCCTGCACACCCCAAGCTGCTTGTCGGGTGGGAGCCAAGCGCACCATCCGCCGCCACTCCTTTCCTTCATCTCCATTCTGGTCTTTGGCAAACGGCGTCAGATATGATAGATTTTTTGTTTGCAAACCCAGCCTCAAGGCTGAAAACCAACATCTCCCTCTCTCCTGTTGCATCCTTTGTATCCCGCTGTCTTTCTGCCCCCAATTCCTCCTTGCCAGTTGCCCACTAGGTATTTCAGCCAATTGATGCATTGATTGAACACCTACTGTGTGCAATTGGGAGGACAGTTTGCTCTATGACCTTGAGCAAGCCCGTTACTCACCCTGACTGAGCAGCTTATGGGTTGGGACCTTGTTTTAATCGCCTTGGTGGCCCCAGGGCCTAGTACAGTACGTGATAAGGCAACAGTGTTCAACCAGTATTTGCTAAATAAATGCTGTCGAATGGATGGAGTCAGGACTTCCCAGAGCCTTAGTTTCTTTGCCTGTAGAAAGGCCTGTTTCATATGAGTATAATGAGGCTTATCATTTTTGGGGTGGGGGTGCGGCTCCAGTTAACAGGTGGATAAACTGAGGACAAGATGTGCAAGTGGCAAGTCACTGGAGAAAGCTGAACTAGAACCCAAGTCTATTATACTTGGGAACCTCCATTCAGGGCAAAAGAGCCATTTGCCTCCCAAGGAGGAGAGGCCAGACCAGAAGTGCAGCTGGATCCAGGAGCTGTGGACAGGCAGGAGGCCCTGTGGCTGGAGAGGAACCAAGCCAGTGGCAGCCCCAGCCCTGGCTCCGGGAGGTGGCCCAGTAGCCAGGTCAGCCATTGGCACTTTTGAAGGTTGTCTCCGCAGGCAGAGAAGCCAGGGCAACGTAGGAGCCTTCCTTCCCCTTCCTGAAATATCTGCTCAGAAAGGTCAGCCAGCAAAAGTAGGTCCTGATGCCAAGCTGGAAGTTGGCGTATTGGGTCAGGCGCCTGGCCCGGAGGAGTCCAGTCTGGGGCAGCCTCTTCGGTTGGCCAAAGGCAGCCCTTTCAAGAGGCAATGCCACCATCCACCTCTCCCTCTGAGCATCCCTGGTGTTTTCCAGACCCTGGTGTGCAGCGGTCTCTCCTAGCAACGATGCCTGCACTGCCCCAGGCCAGCTCAGACCCTGTCTCCCCCTTGAGTGAAGGGATGAGAGGGTGCTGTGTAGAATCACAAACACGAAGGGCTACAGGTTGGTGCCATTGCTGAGAGCAGGAAGCTGGGACTGTGTATCTCGTTGTGCCCAGCTCACCCAGGCCAATCTACCACCTAGTGTCTGGGGCCCAGGGGCTCCTGGTGGAGGACAAAGTTGTAGGCACCTTGGTCCACCCCCTGCATCCATAGCTTTGGGCCCCTCCCCATGAGATTCAACAAATTTATCATTCTAAGCATCCTCGTCCCTCGGTATCCAAAGTTCTACGATGCTAGGATTCCAGTTTTATTTAATCAAGGCTTCAGTTGCAAGTGACAGAAAGCCTGTTCCACCTAATCTCAAAGCTGAAGAGTCCAAAAATAGACTAGGACTTCAGGCATAGCTTGGTCCAGAAGCTCAGGTTAAGTCTCTCTCTGTCCTTCCGTTCATGGTGAGGTCCACATATTTTATTCTAGGAATAGACATGGTGGCATGACGTCTGCTGGTAACCTTTCTAGCTCCTCAGTTTCAAGTCCTGCAGGACAAATAGAGTCTCCCCCTGGCTTCCTCTAACTCCTTTATAGCAGACCCAGCAATTAGACAAAAAGTCCAGGACTGAATTCTCATTAGTCTGGAATGGCCATGAGCCTGTCCCTGGACCTATCACCGTAGCCCAAGGAACAATGGCATACTCTAATTGGCTTAGGCCTGGGTCACTTGTCCATCCCCCCAATCCAAATCACACGGCCTGAAGGAGAGCTGTGGTTCTCTATTGAAAATCGGTGGGCTGCTATCAAAAGAATGGCGTACAGATTCAGGAAGCAAAAATGAAAGGGGCGCCCACACCGAGGCTATGTAGAGAAGTGATCCTATGGGAATTTGACCCAAGGTTTTGAGGAATCCCTAAAGCTCACCTCTCAGATTTGGGACAATGGGGGGTGCCGGAAAGCAGGGGGTGAAGGTCAGTCTCCCCATCTCTCCGCCTCTCCAGAGTTAAACGATGCGCCCCTTTACTTTTCCTTTACATTGACCTCTTGGAGCCCGAGTACTCTCTTTACATTTCTTCTGTCATGATTTTGCAATGAGCATCACTAAGTTTTTGATGGGAGAGGTCGAGAGTGAACGTCGGGCTCTGCGGATGGCAGCTGCAGGGAAGGAAGCGGGGTCCCCATCTGGTGGCTTTGGAGGTGCAGCCAGCTATCAGTTTGAATCTGTAGGAGGGAAAGTCAAGGTGTTATCACAGCACAAAAGATGGAATTATTGATCCCAATTCTTCACTGTCCTGGAGTGGTATTTTACATCCCTAGCCTTGCCGTGGCTACACAGCGAGCAGAGTCTACAAAACTTTGGCCAGGTGACTTGCTCCGGCCAATGGGATGGGAGCAGATATAATGAGAGAAGAGGCTTGAAGGGTGTTACGGGGTTGTGTTTACCCTCCGGCGCTCCTGCCTTAGCCAGGAAAAGAACTTAACCTGGTACCCACGGCTGCTTACATGACCCATGGAGCAGACGGGGCAGGCCCGCAGCCCGAAGCAGAGCTTTCCGGTCAGCTTCTAGATCTGTGAAAAAATCTAAATGTTCACGTTAAACACGAGTGAGATTTTGCAGTGCTTTGGGATGCGGCAATATTGTGGCAGTAGCTGACAGATAAAGGTGACGAGGAGGACCAGAGGCTCTGGGTGACCGAGAGAATGTGGGATCAGCCCTACACCTGGGACTTTGGGGACCTGACAACATTTGGAGCTGGGAGGCCAAGTTCTTGAGTCTGCCCACAAAGTGCCATAAGGTCATGGAAAAGTCATCCCTTTAATGAGCTTCAATTGTCCCACTTCTAAAATGGGAAGAATAAAGTCTGACCCTGACTTCTGACCTTAGTAGCCAAACTCCAGGCTCTTCTGCTGTGTATGATCTTCCCCCTGACCCACCCCCAGCCCCCGCCTGGGCAGTGGCCCCCCGGCTAAAGAGCCTTCATGCGCCCCACACTCCACATGCCCTCACACAACAGACTCTGGACAGAAAGCAAGTCAGGCTCTGATGGAGGCAGAGATAGAAGTGTGAAATTATTCTAGGAGCGAAGAGGAGAGAGAGTTGAAGGCTCCTTGGGGGAAAGGAAAGGGGATGCGATTGGGGGCGTGGCCTCATCATGGAAATGAGGAGTTGAGCCTTAAGGATGAGTAATGTTTCAGCTGGTGGAGAAAAGAAAGAGCATTTCAGGCAGATGGAGTGACGTGAGCAAAGGCGGGGGCGGAGGCATGACGGAGCCTGGTGTGTTTGAGCGGTGATGGGCCAGCTTTGCAGCGAAGGGCTGAGTTGGGGCTCCTGGGTGTGGGGAAGGGACTGCTGTCTGGTGAGGCAGGATAACGTCCTTTGAGGAGGAAAGGACCTTAAGTACCACATTCGGTGTCGGGGCTGTGTGCCATGGACAGTGGGGCGGGATAGGGGCACAGAGCCCTTGGAACCAAAGACCCTCTTGCAGGGAACAGCGGGAGGCCCCGGGGCTTCCTGGATGTCCCCGGGGACTCTCCTGGCTTCCCCCAGCCCCTCATACTATCCCCAGGGGAGAGCAAGGCGTGGATTCAGGGCCTCTGTAGGCTCTAGGCCCTGGGAGCCCTACGAAGTGAGCAGTCTGGGAGCAGGAAGACGTAGGGGACGTGTTGGAGTGGAAGAGGAGTCTTCTCAAAATAAATGATCGAGTGGGAATGGGTGAGTCTACAGCTAAAACGAGAGGGCGGGAGAGGGTGGGGAGGTAAGCTCATCTGGGTCACAGCACCGAGGGAACAGACTGAGTCTCCCATATGGTCACAAACCCCAATCTCTTATATCACAGACAAGTGGCTGCAGTGGGGAACCTCTAGGCCTGGCAATCAGTCAGACCTGAGTTCAAATCTCGACTCTGCCATTTACTAGCTGTGTGACCTTAAGCTAGCGACTTACCCTCTCTCGGTTACTTGTTTTGTAAAAGAGGGACTATAACGTCCACTTTCTGGGATATAAAGTAAGAGCAGCTAGCATTTACTAAGCACTTATCGTGTCTGGACACTGATCTCCGTCCTTCCCATGCGCCCCCAACTCCTCAGCACAGCCTTGGGAGGAAGGTGCTACCGTGAGCCCCCTTTACAGATGAGGGATCTGAAGCACAGAAAGGCTATGTGAACCGCCCAAAGTCACACAGCTAATAAGTGGCAGAGCAGGGATTTGAACCCAGGTTGTCTGGCTCCAGGGCTTGTGCTCCCAACCCATGTACTTTATCTGAGATGATACGAACAATTCACAGCCGAGGACATGTACAAAAATGCTGGCTGTTCCCTTGTTGCCGAAACCCAACCAAAAAGACCTGGGAGAACAAACAATTCCTGGGCAGTGCGTTTCAGGGAGTCCTCCACAGGCTGAGGGCAGCGGCTTCTCTAGTTCCCTTGACCCAAAATGAGAGGGAACAGGCCAATGACAGTGGCAGATGACCGCTGCGTGCCGGGCACACTGCATGTGCCATCCTCACAACCACCCCTCAAGGTACGTCCCGTCTCCGTTTTAAAAGTAAGACAACTGAGACTTAGAACATAGAGGCACTTGGCCAACACCATCCGGCCGGCCAGTGGCCTGCCTGCAAAATGGCCGCATGTCTGTCTGGCTCCAAACTCCATTCTATTAACCACCTGCCCTGCAGGCCCCTTGGTGATTCGTGGATTAAAATGATAACAATCACAAAATCCTCAGGGGATTAAGGGAGTGAGTCCTCTGCACTTGCACGGCCTTGCGTGGTCCTGTGTGTACGGGCCTGGCTCCATTTTCCAGCAATCGCAGGGGAGGGGACGCGTCGGAAGGTACAGAGAGCAGAGCCATCCGGGTAAAATCAGCCTGAAGTTTTAAGGAACAGTCAAAAGAAGGCGCCCACCCAACAGCTCATCCAAGGCTGAGAGAATGGATCGCACTACCTCGGCCCCGTCGCCCCGCGTGGGACGAGGTGCTACTGTCCCCAGCAGAGCACAGGGACGGGGAGGGCGGACCCGGAAGTCGGCTGGGCCTTACAGACCCCGGCCTCTCTGAGCCGTGCTCTCCTCATTTGTAAAAGGCAGATTCTTATTCTCCGAGAGCTGTGAAGATTAAAGAGGAGGGTGTATGTGAGGCGCTTGATACGGGGCTTGCCACACAGGAAGTGCCCGATAAATGTTTACTGCGGTCGTTATCAAGGGAAGAGATAGGTGTAAAAGGGGGAGGGGGCAGTTTGGGAATGTGGGCTTAGGAGTAGGAAAGAAAACAAGGGGGGTGGGTGGGAGAGGAGGAGCAGGAAGAGGAGGGTGAGGGGACAGACAGACAGATAGACAGGTGGGCAGACATGCCGCCAGCCCAGCTCCCCAGCACATCTGTGCTGGTGGGGCCCAAGCTCTCCCGGTCACGTGCTCACTACTCATGCATTCCTCCTGCATCCTGCCACCACATCTGCCAGGCGTGGCCCTGGATGCCAGGGAGAACAGCTGTCCCCAGACGTGCCCAGTTGCAAAATGAGGACTCAGAGGTGTCATGAAGGACACAGAGGCCTTGGAGGGGTGGCCCAAAGGGCAGTGCTCTTAGGAGGCCGCACCATTGCTGTCACCTGCCCTGGGCCTCAGTCTCTGCGTTGGCAAATGAGAAGCTGGGAGATGACCTGGCATTTTGTGTCAGGTAGTACCAAGCCCGTGGTGTGTCCGCAGCCAGTGGCCCTGGCCCCTGCATCTTGTCCCGAAAGGTATGGATATGACCCTGCCCTCCCGGGTCCTGGGAACTGTCCGGCCATTTTGTAGGACGGCCTTTGGAGTCTCCATGGAGGAATCTCATCAGACAAACCTATTCTCAAGTCGGAATGTGAGCCCTATCTGAGAATGTTTCCCTTCGCAGATTGGGGCTCACCGGGAGGAAGCAACTTCCCCAAGGACGAACTGGCAAATTAGTTCACTTGTGTTCTAGGCATAAGACGAGACCTGGTACCACAATAGTCAGATTCACATCTGAGAATGGGCACCCAACAGGGAGGGGCCTCGCCCGGTGAGGAGCAGTACAGCAGAACCGATAAATGCGCTGTCTTTGACATCAGGCGAACCTTGGTTCAAATTCTTTCCATCCCCGACTCTTCCTGTAACCCTAACAAAGCCTCTTAGCCTCTCTGACCTTCTCATTCCTCCACCTGGAAAACGGAAAGGATAATGTGGTAAAGAACTTGGGCTATAGACTCAAACCGCCTGGGGTTGAGTCCTTAATAGCTACCTGCTGTGTGAGCTGAAGCAACTTACTCTCTCAGCCTCAGTTTCCTCTCGCGGACATAAGGATGACAAGACAACACCTCACAGGGTTGTTGTGAGTTTAAATGAGGTTATGCAGGTATGCAGGGGCTGGCACTTAATAAATGCTAGCCATTAATTATTGATACTGACATTAGTAGCATCCCTTGCTGCAGAAACGGTATTGTCACTGCCCGGGTACTGATGATGGGTCAGCCAGGCCTTCATTCCAGCCTAGAGGCCCTCCCTACGGAGTTCTCCAGCACAGAACGTTCCCCACCCTGCCCACGTTGAGTGTGTCAGAATAGGAGCTGGCACTGGGGCAGCCCATCAGAGCTGCACAGATTCCTAACTGGGAAAATGCCAGAAAAGCTCTTTCTTGCTGTCACTGCAGAGGCCCAGATGGAACCTGGTGGTCAGGGTTAAAGCTGGCCTGGCTCCTGGCGCCAGTGGGCCAGCCAGACTGACTGGGGCAGGGCGAGGTGCTGGCCAACTTGTGCCAGGAAGCCAAGGCCAGTGGGACCCAGGGGCAGGGCAGAGTGGGAAGATGGGGCTGGGATTCTGTGCTGAGTCATGGAAGTGCTCACACAAAGGCCAGAGAGCACCAGGAGCCTTAGGTAGACCTGGGGAGGGCTGGGAGTCAGGCCCTCTACATGACCCTACTGTCAAACGCTTGGGTAGCCCGTCGGGCACTCAGAGGACCCCGCCAAGTGTAACTGAGTTATTCGTGGACCTCAGCATCACGTCAACCGAGCATTGCGCCACCCCCAAGGATCCAGCTCAGTGGCCAGCTCCATGCCTCTCATCCCTTTGCCCTCATCTCCACCAGCACCCAGGCGTTAGGATGCCAGAGTCAGGCACTGTCCTGAAAATCCCCACCCACCAGGACTGCTCAGGGAACTTCTAGCCAGCCTCTCCCGGGAGCTCTGATCCAGGCGATGATCTTTCTTCCCAGTCTCTGTTGTTTCTTTTACTGATGCAGAACCAGCAGATTTGTGACTTTAGGCTAAGCTATTTAGGTAACTGGTTTCATGTTCTTGTGATGTTCCCTAACATTTCCCTCTGCTACCATCCATCCCTTTGAAAAATTGGGAATTCCATCTCCCGATGGCCTCCTACCTATTCTAAACTCATTCCCTCTTCTCATGCTCTCCTGAGAGATTACGGTTAGATCTCTAGCTTCATGTCCTCATGTGTCAAGTCAGAACAAGAAGCCAGGCTGGGAAGGGCACCGGGACCACAGAGCAAATTAGAGCAAACCTGGAGCCATCCTCCAGGTCCCCTGACTCCCCGTTGCTCCCCCCTGCCACTCCCCTGCCCAGGGAAAGGGGGCCCACAGGCAGCACGGACCCTCTTTCCACGGTTCTTTCCACAGAGAACGCAACAGCTATCATTTATTTCTGGCTCATTGTGTGCCACTCACCATGCTTCTGCAAAGCATCTTTCTCTCTCCTCGGAGAGGGCGGTCCCTGTCCGCAGTTTACAGGTAAGGGAGGGAGCTCAGAGACGTGAAGGGGTTTTCCCACAGCCGCAAAGCTAATATGTGACTGAGCTGAAAATAAAACCAGAACTTACCAGATATTTCTGACGTCTGCCTTTTAAGCCGGTCCTAATAATAAGACCCTCAGGGAATCTACTTTAAAGCCCTTCACCTGGAGGTGACACTGCCCCCCACACAATGGGACAGTCTTTGGCTAATGCCACACCGTCCCGACCTTTGACAGGGTCCTGCTCTTTCTTGCCAGCGCTCTGGCCCTGCTCTGTGTGAATCCCCTTGGGGTCTAACCCCTCACTGACTTTCACTCTCGAAGGCCTCAGCCGTACTTGATCTCCCCCAGATGTGGGGGTTAGAGCAGCGCCCCTAGAAACATAGATGGGAGATGAGGGGTCCATCTTGTTGAGAGAGGAATATGTGGCCGCGTGAATATTGATGAAGCCGTAATTGGCTCCCTCTTTCAGAGCCAGGGCTTCGGCAGGCCCAGGCTCTGGGGCTAATTGTTGCAGGCAATTAATAACTTGGACTGTGCTCACTCTGGCGCAGGCTGCCTGCTTCCTTGGAGGAGGCAGGCCAGGCTGGGAAAGGAGTGCTAGGCCTGGCGGTTTGCAGGGCTCTGGAGCAGGCAGGAGGGAGGGGTTGCCGTCTGTTCGGCCTCCCCCAGGCCCTGTCTGCAGCGCCCCATGCCCGCCTGTCCCATCACCTCTCCCCAGACTTCTCTCTCTTCCCTTGAGGTATTGTCCACCCCCCTCATCCTCTTTCCCCTTAAACTCACACTCGCCTCCCGAACAGAGCGCCAGGAAAAACGGGGCTGGGAAGAGGAAAGCCGGTGACTTGGGAAAAGCTCGGGACTGAAGTCTGGGGGACCCGGGTCCAACTCAAGCCCTTCCACGAACTTGTTACCTGACCTTGAGTTGGAAATTCATTCACCATGAACTTGGGCGAGTTTCCTGAGCTATTTTGCATCTATTATATCACATGAAGTGCTATCAACCCTGAAAGTCAAAGAAACAGGGACTGATCATTCTATCTACCATAACCTCTCTAACTTTGTATAGCTATAATTATGCATAACTGTAACTATATATATCACTATATATATAAGCTAATTATCACCTATAAATCTGTGTTCCACTTCAGCTGAAATATACTTGCAGGTATAGTATAAGCAGAGGCCATTATACTCCCATTTTGTAGTTGGGGAAACTGAGTCTGAGAGAAATGAAGAGACTTCCCCAAAGTCATACCATTAGTAAAAGACACATAGAAAAAAAAAAAATCAAACTCCGTTTTATACATCTAAAGCCCTTTCCATCACACCTCGGTTCACGTGCCCCCACTCACTGGCTTCCTGGAGGAGGTCAGACTAGAGGTTGGGGCCAACAGTTCCAAAGTCAGGGTACAGCAGATTGAAGAGAAGATGACTTATATATGTAATTACTCTGTTCCCTGATGCTGGGGCAATAGAGAAACTGTTTTAATCTACTATATTTTAAAAGAGAAACACCCCAGCCTTCCCCATATACTCCTCTCTTCGGCTGCTCAACCATCTGGCGGGAGACCTTGGTTTGTGTGCCAACCGCCTCACCAGGGCTGGGGCTAAGAAGTGAGAGGTGTTATGGTCACTCTTGCCCAGGAGGTAAGAAGAACGAAAGAGAAGCAGGAGGAGGAGGAGCTAGTGTTCACTTAGAGCTTGGTTCATGCCATGCGCTATGCTAAAGGGAATTTTTGCACCGAGATGTTCTCATTCAATAAACTCTTCATAGCCACTACTATGAGACAGGCACTTTTACCACCCCCATTTTATAGATGAGATGACTGGGGCTCAGCAAGGTGACATCGCTTTCTCAAGGTCACACGGCTGGTAAAGGATGGAACGGATATATGGCTTTGGTGGGAGTGGTGGAGTCCGTGCGGAGCTCAGAGGCTCTGCTTCAGAGAGAGAGAAGAAATAGAAATAGTAATAAAGGGTTGGGAGCTAGGGACAAAACA
>PVJD01011042.1:0-49105 GCA_004026545.1 Mormoops blainvillei | reverse complement strand
CTGTCTCCTTTTCTCTTGCTGCTTTTAAGATCCTCTCCTTATCTTTAATCTTGGGTAATGTAATGATGATGTGCCTTGGTGTGTATGCCCTTGGGTTCAACTTCTTTGGGACTGTCTGAGCTCCCTGGACTTCCTGGAAGTCCATTTCCTTTGCCAGATTGGGGAAGTTCTCCTTCATTATTTGTTCAAGTAAGTTTTCAGTGTCTTGCTCTTCCTCTTCTCCTTCTGGCACCACTATGATTTGGATGTTGGAACGATTAAAGTTGTCCCAGAGGTCCCTCAGCCTCTCCTCATTTTGTTGAACTCTTGTTTCTTCTTTCTGTTCTGTTTGAATGTTTATTTCTTCCTTCTGCTCCAAATCGTTGATTTGAGTCCCGGTTTCCTTCCCTTCACTGTTGGTCCCTTGTATATTTTTCTTTATTTCACTCTGCATAGCCCTCACTTTTTCCTCCATTTTGCGACCATACTCAGCCATTTCTGTGAGCATCCAGATTACCCGTGTTTTGAACTCTGCATCTATTAGGTTGGCTATCTCTTCATCACTTAGTTGTATTTTTCGAGCTTTATTCTGTTCTTTCCTTTGGGGGAGATATATATATATATATATATATATATATTTTTTTTTTTTTTTGGTCTCACGCACCTGTTACGTTATGAGTGGTGGAGCCTTAGGTGTTTGCCAGGGCGGGGCGACCCATGTCACTGTGTTGTGGCACTGTATGTCCGGGACGGGTCTGAGAGGAAACAATGCCGCTTTCTTGGCTCTTGGCCGGCCCTCAGTTGCTTGCCCTGCTACTCAGGCAAATTGGGCCCTTCTTGTGCTGATTTCTGGCGGGGTGGGTTGTGTACATTCCAGGACCCTGTGGATCTCTAAAATGAACTCTCGTGTGAGATTGGGAGTTTCTCCCACTGCCACAAACCCCACAGGTTTTTCTAGTAGAGGTTTTTAGGCTTTGTTTTCCCCATACTGGAACCCTGGGTTGCACGATCTCTCTTAGTGCCCAGTTGTTCTCAGTTTATCCGCACGCAAATGTAGGACTGCCCAGTCCTCCAGCCTCAGCCTTGCTGCATGTCTTCTCCACCTTGGCTGTCCATCTCTGCGCCCCCTACCAGTCTGGATGAATGTTTCTTCTTTAACTCCTTGGTTCTTGGACTTCCATACAGCTCCATTTTCTGGTGGTTCTGGTTATTTTTGTTTTTAAATTTGTTGTCCTTCTTTTGGTAGTGCGAGGAGACAAAGTGTATCTACTTATGCCTCAACCTTGGCCAGAAACCGTAATTTTGAATATTTCTTGAACACACTGGAAATGTTTGTTTTTCAACATTAATTTTAGGATAGTTTCACTTAAAACTTTTTCAAATAACTAATGACTAAAGACAGTTCACTTACATAGTTTCTTAAAGAAATGTAGTGAGGCATCCATGGATGCTACTTGATTTTACTTTACATTAAAAAGTACTTATTTAAGCTTTAATGGTTCTCTGTTTAGTAATACAGTTTAATTTACCTTAAAACATTTTTTAACAAAAATTTTCTCCCTGTGTTAACACTTCTTTAATCAGAGATAGTCAAGCTCTTATCAGTCTTATCATTGGTAGAAAAATCCACTGAGAAACATACCTTGGATAGAATGTTCAGCAAGCTGTGTGGCTTCCCCTCCCCCCTCTTGTTTATTTAGGTTCTCCTTTTTGGGTTCTTGTTATAACCCTACAATGTTTCAAAGCCTTTTGCTTCTGGCTGGTGCTGTCACAGCTCATCAGATTTATTCTGGAGACCTGTACAGGGCATCTGGTGAGAAAGAGGAAAGAAGTATGTGTGCTGCTGTGTCCCTGGCAACTTAAAGAAGCCTGAATCAAGTATACTAAAACAAGGGCCATTGTAGATTTTCTTTGTGAAGAATTTATTTGATCTTGCTGTTTTCTGTTTCAACTTGTCCCCCCACTATCTTATATCTTAGTTCTTTCTAAAAAAATGATATTTAGGAATGTTCTGTAAGCTTTTTTTTTTTTCTCATTATTGCCCTTCTTTTGTCTCCAGCATATATGGTTAATAGGAATTTATAGCCAGTCATCTTATTAAAGTACAAACTATTAGTACATTAAAGTACAAAGATTTCATACATGAAGGAGCAAGACTTAAAATCCAGCAACTTCAAATCAGAACTGGGACTACCATTATTTTAAAGGCTATGTGTGATTTTTAAAAAATCTTTTCTTTTTTTTCTGTCTTTACTGGGAAAGTTTACAAACAAATAAGTTACTATATTGTTTCTGTAATTGTACTTACTTTTCTTTTTTCTTTATAAATTTAAAAAAATTTATTTCTATAATTTTATTTTTGAACACAATAAATGTAGGTTTTTCATCTTTTGAGAAATTGGAGAAATTCAGAAGCAGAGGATTCTTTAAAAAAATTTGTTCCAGTATTAATTTTCTAATATTGTGGTATATTAAATTAAAAAAAATAAATTGCTACATTTTAAACCATTTTACCTGTCTTTAAAGGTACTTAAAATACTTTTAAAATTAAGTATATAAATTAAACTGTGAATTTATTGGTTTTATTTAACTTAGCTTCAGATTTATGCATCATTGATTGTAAATTAATGACCCACACTGGTGTGAAGCGTCTGTCATCTGGTAGCTTAATTCTTTAAACAATTATGGCTATATAGACCAAGAAGGAGAGCAACAAACTTCCAGATGCTTTGAGTATAAAGTTGCAGAATCCCAACGGTATAGAAGAATTCTTCTAGTCCAAAAGGAACTGTGGAGGAGGGGAAAACCTATAGTCAGGAAGGTGTAGCCAAGTATTCCTGCTTTGTGGCACCATAGGCCATCATTGACCATCTGAACTCTTTTCTTGATTAAATGCTTCATTTTATTGGGTCCATCACCACCCCTGTGCTTTTTGCAAAAATAGCCTTAATTTAGAAGTGGAACTCAATACAAACATGGCATTTTGTTCACAACTCTGTAAAATATTTCTGTAAATAAATATTTGATAGAATTGCCATATTAGATTCATTTTGTTGGTAATTCAGACATAAATTGTATGAATAGGAACTTTCTTCTTAGGGTTAAAGTAAAAAAATTAAATAAATTAAAAAAAATTTGTCTTACATTATTTTTAATTGTATTTTTCTATTACCATTTATTCCCCCATACCCTCTTCCACACCCCCTCCACAATTACCACACTGTTGTCTGTGTACATGAGTTCTCTCTCCCTTTTTTTGCTTGATCCCTCCAAGCTGTCAGCCTGCTCTCTATCTATAAATCTGTCCCTATTTTGCTTGTTAGTTCAGTTTGTTCATTAGATTCCACATATGAGTGAACTCATAGATTTTAAATGTAATTATCTTGGGTACTGTTAGCTTCTTTGAATGCTGGTTTATTTTACGTTACATGTACACATGTGTGTATGTGTGTGGTTAATTTTTTAAATTAAAACTTTAAGGGAGTGGGTTTTAAAAATCAAAACTTTTGATCTTTAAAAACGTCAATTTATATAGTAACTTTGCTTTATAAAGCTCTTCCTATGTAACATTTTTTTTGAACTGTTTCAAAGTTAGTCTTTGAGAAGTATTTCAAAGCTTCTATTGAGCAAACAAGTAGGTCTAATCCCCACCCCCACTTCTTTCTCAAAAACAAAACAAAACCAGAAATTATGACGGCTATTACCCTTTGTTCAGATGTATGCAGACAAGTATGTGGTTTCTGCAACTTGTACTTCACCTCTCTAAATTTTAAAATTATGATTTTATAGTTTTTAAGACGTATCTTGACTAACTTTTTTTCCTTTTTAAAATTTGATTGTATGTTCAGTAAAAACAAAGCAGCACTTTCCCATTCTCTGTTATAGTGGAATGAAAGTAACAAGCACATGTAAGTAAGGCTGTAAAAAGTTCAAGGTGTGTCAGACCCGCCAGAAAGCTTCTGAATAAACACTCAAGTATTTGTTTAGATTTTTGCTCTTAATGTAGCTTATAATAAATTGCGGACTAATATGTTTAGCATATTTAGTATTCTTCTTGCTTGGTATAAGTTAAATAGTTAAACATTCTATCAACCAAAATTATTCACTCAAGAACCATGAAATTTAAACAGCTGATACTTTCTTTTTCATACAGACAGCTTGGAACAAATGTTTTGCTTGTGCAAATGAGACAGCTATTATGATGCAAAAAAGTATCTTAAAAACAAACCAAAACAAATGTCTTTTCTCTGTTTTAAGTGTTTCAGCTAAACACTACAATAATTACAAGCAGAACCTGGAGCTTCTTTCTTTTTTCTGTTCTGTGACATATTTTAACAAGTTCTCTTGAGACTATTAAAATGTCTTGGTTTTTAGGACATGTGGTCCAGCAGAGTTAACTTTATCTACATACGCAGTGGGTTGGCAGTTAGATTTTGCATGTCTTCTCATTTATTTCCAGATTCTCTGACCCAGGGTAACCTTTGGTTCTTCTTTGAAGGCAGGAGTGAAGGAAGTTTGAACAGGTGACTGATGATCACTGCTATAGGGCCCACAGACAATATGTGAATTACTTTAGCAGTCCTCTTAGTCCCCTCCTCCCACCCCACCCCCTTAAACCAACAAATGCAAATAGCTTCATCCCCATTTGCTTGAAATTCAGGCTTGCTCGGGCAACATGGGCTTTGTTGTTGATGTGCTTTCTTCAGAAAGGCAGTTTTATTCCTAGTAAAGGAGAAGGCTGTCGAGTGGAACCTAAATCACCTTAATGGTAAATGCAACGACAATTTGTATCTCTGGAATATTTCCGAAGGTAGGAATTACCCCCAAAGTTTCTTTATATTGTAGTTGAAGCATGGTTAAAGAAATTCATTGTTTGCCTTGTTAGCTTTTGTATACTAAACATCCAGTCATTTCTGTCATCTCAAAAATCCTGTTTTATTTTAAATATTACTTACTGAAGTTGATGTAGTTATTATTTGATAAATCACTTGTAAAAATTGTTTTATGATACAAGGAAAAGTCAGTCTTTGGTTATTTCCACCATAAAAATTGTTTAAAACAATAAAGGAACAATCCTATTGTAAGCTAGACTTGATCATTTAAATCTACAGTTTGTAATGAAAAGTGTTGCCAAATTTTTTGTAGTTTTGAGAAATATAACATAATTTTCACTGGTATTACATGAGACTTATTGAAGGTATTTTTATGATATAGAAATGTGGATAACATGTTTTACTAATTAAATATTATGTCAATACATTTAATGAGTTTTGTGGAAGTTATAGCAGTGACTGCTCTGATTGTTTTTAACAGCATAATGGAAGTCACTCTATAGAAATCATTCAGTAGGAAAAAGTGCTATGGTTTAAAAATGGAATGGCTTTTTAAAAGATTTTTAAATTTATTTTTAGAAAGAGGGGAAGGGAGGGAGACAGAAAGGGAGAGAAACACCAATGTGTACTTGCCTCTCGCATGCCCTGCAGTCAGGGACCTGGCCAGCAACCCAGGCATGTGCCCTGACTGGGAATTGAACCAGTCACGTTTTGGTTCATAGGCCTGTGCTCAATCCACCGAGCCACACCAGCCAGGGTAAAAAATGGAATGGCTTTTAAAGGCTCATCTTGTTAGATAATATGAACTAACCTGAAACAACTGAAGTTGCTTCTTTTCATGTGAATTTTTTA
Organism: Mormoops blainvillei; assembly: GCA_004026545.1. Lineage (NCBI taxonomy): Eukaryota > Metazoa > Chordata > Mammalia > Chiroptera > Mormoopidae > Mormoops > Mormoops blainvillei. Next base: position 43,442 of record PVJD01011042.1, on the reverse strand, counting down.
ATGAAAATATTAAAGGTTTTGAAAATAACCATCTTCTTTAATAATATGGGTGACCAAAATCTTGATTCTTTCGAAGTGAACACCTATGAGTAGCAATTGTTAAAAAAAAAAAGTCTTCATGGGAAGCAAGTACCCGCATGAAGCTGAAGGGAGTAATGTACAAAGCCTCTATGACTGGCAAGTAGAAAACAAACATATTAAAAAAAAAAAACACTCTTAAATTAAAGCCCTCCTAAATTCTAACTGTGATTTCTAGCTTGTTTTTGCATTTTTATTATTTCCTTTCTAGTCTGAATACTTACGAGATATGATTATATAACAGGGTAGGAAAGTCATGTAACTTCTATTAAATTTGATTTTCTTTGATGTAGCATGTGTGCCAAGAAAAAAGACAGTGTTATTTAGGTATGGAGGTAAACAAGTTAATTAGTCTTCTATAATTTAAGTTAGAGAGTTCTCCTTTAACCTTTTAATTGTGTTTTGGAATTTCTTTCCAGTAACATTTTTACAACTTTTCAATAACCTTAAGATAGAATATACTATGCAAATTAAGGTATGTATAAGGTGTATGAAGAGTTTTTTCTGTCTTCTGTAGTCTGTTTATTTTACCTCTCCAAGCCCTGTTTTGAAATGGAGGAGAAGGAAGTGGATCAAAGCTTCAGATCATTTCAGAATATTTGGTTTTGGTTTAGTTGTCCAGACATCATTTTTTAAAGCTGCTGGAAAAGACATAGCACCGTTTCCCAAACTGGGATGTTCAGTCAGACTCCAAAAGCAGATCTTTGCTTTTTCAAGTAAATAATTTATTTATTTCTCTGTGGGGGTTACCTTTTATTGTATATTTAGGGTATTGTTAATACTGTAAAGCTGTGGTTCTTGATATTGAGTGGGAAACCTACATGAGTCATCAAGGAGACTCAGGAAGGGCGATGGAGGAGTTCAGGCAATGGAACTGGATATGTTCACTCTATTGAACTCTTACCATGCCAACCAAACCATCTCTGCTTAGTAAATGAGCAGGGAACTGGGCCAGTTAGAATAGCTAACTTGGTGCAAGGTCCCAAAGGGTTAAAAGATGAAAAGACAAGTCTCATTTCCATAAAAACCACACAGCTACTACCAAAAATTAGAGGCCCTGTTTTCCTTTATAACTTCTCTAGTGTTTGCCATCCTTTCTCTTGTAGTGATTAATTGTAAAAAAATGAACCTCTTTAAATGAAGGGGGTCTTAAAAAGGACTTTTATGCTTGTTTTTGGCACAGTTGGAAAATGAGAAGGTGAAAAGCAATATCTTAGAGAAGCCTTTAAGTGATGGGAAAAGCAAGAATAATAGGTAGAGACCTGTACAAGGCAGGATTGAGGTGTGGGCAGTATCTGACCAGGACAGAGAGTGCCCCTGCTACTGTAAATGGAAGTAAATACCATGTGTCTCTTATGGTCAACTGCTTGGGCAATGGAGATGCTTTTATGATTATATTCTGCGGAGTCAGCTTGTGCCAGAACTGTGAAGATGAATAGATTGTTAAGAGAATGAGGATTTATGTGGATTTAGTAACTAGGAAGTGGTCATTAGTGACCTTGAAAGAATTTCTTTAAAAATGTGTTTGGGAGAAGAAACGGTTGCTGCAGGGGGCTAAGGAAACAGAATTAATAAGGAAATTGAAGTATCAATTATAAGTGATCTTCTTGGTATTTTGGTAATAAGTAGAAGAAGGGTTAATGCAAGGGCTTAAAAGTATACCAGGAACTAGAGATTGTAACTTCAAAATAAGGGATATGTGAGTGTTATACAAGAGAGAAAGGTGTTTGGGCTCAAGTGATTAAATACCATGAAGAGAGAGGAGATAATTGAAACCATAATGTCTGAGAGGAACCAAAGAAGATAATTATTAGGACATAAGTAAAAGGGAATTGGACTTAGAGGAATAGAAAGAAAACTTTTCATTTGATACAAGGGGAAGAGATGAAAACGAATGAAAAGAAATGTATTTTTAAGGCGGAGAAATGGGATGGTTATGGTCACTCCTGAAAGATAGCCTTTAATCTTCTCATGCAGTAGAAGGCAAGGTCATTTGCTGAATGGAATAGGGTGAGAGGGAGATGGGAACTTAAGCAGGGAAGCATTCTTGGAAATCAGTGAGTTAGCACGATGACACCCAAATTGAAGTTAGCATGGATTTTACAGTGATCAATAATATCCTAGTGTTCTATAGCAGGACTTGGCAAACTGCAACCCAAGGGCCACTCCTAACTCATGTAGCCTGTGAGCTAAGAATGGTTTTAATATTCATGAAGGGTTTAAAAAGACAAACAAATAAAGAAACAAAAAAGAATATGTAACAGAGACTGTATGTGGCCTTTAAAGCCTAAAGTATTTACTGTCTGGCCTTTACAGAAAAAGATTGCTAACCCTTGTTCTATAGCTCAGGACCAGAGAACACAAATGCTAGTGTGATTTATAGGTGGGAACTGACATGCTGGGCATGATCAGAGATTGTGGGGTGGTGGCGAAGGTGGAAAGTTGGGTGCAGGTTGATAAAGAGTAAAGTCAGGAGAAAGCTAATATATTGGACTGAAGTGGAGAGGGCTTGTGGCTGGATCTCATAAAGATAATGAAAAGCATGGTCAGTTAGTATGAAGCAAAAATGATAGGTAAGGAAGTTGGAGATAGAGAAATGGCCACAGCTGGTTATCTTGGAGATAGAAGAGTTCCGGAAATTGCTAAGCATAACCATTTTAGGGAAGAGCTGAAATCTCCAACGATGAGGTCAGGATGTTGAAGTATGAGAAGTGTGATGGTTAAATTCCTGAAGATGATGATAGGGAAACTGTGTAAGAAGAAATAATGTGAATTAAGTTACTGGAGTTATTGAAGAAAGTGGAAGTGAGCATGGAGAATGAAGTAGATGATGGTAAAGAGGTAAGAAGAGACTGGTATGAGTGGGTGAATTACTGTAAATAAGCGGGAAAATTATGGTGACAGTTAAGTGGTCCTCCATTTGTCCTGTCAGCTGGGAGGAGACTGTTTCCTCCTCTTGGCATGGTAAGTGAGAGAAGGTAGACAAAAAGGCTTCAGGGAAGATGTGGTATTCTTCATCAAAGATCTGTCAGACCTACGCATAGTCTTTGAGCAGGGGAGGAGCAAAGCAGTAGATTGGTCTGAAGTTGTCAAATGAAATTCTCAAAATAAAAGTAGTTGATTTTTGTATAGATGTATAAATGTTGTACTACACAGTTCATCCTGTAAAGAATTTTTGTTTGATATTAGTACTTCTTATTATGTGTAAAATTCATGTCTTGTAATGAAGTTATTAGGGTATTAATACTAAAATATCTGTTTATTTAATTGTGAACATAGACTAAAGTAATGTGGCAGGTAACTGTCATTTAAATATTAAAACTGTCTAGTTTGGGCTACCAAGTAACTAGTAGATACAAATCAGTTGGGTGTGGTGGCGGTCCTTCCATGACAATGTTAATATAATGTCTATATTATAGTATATGAAGTTTTCTTATTAGACATACATGTAAGAACATAATATACCTTAGCCATTAAAAATCAAATGCAGGGAATTCCCCTGGCCTCTGAAAGATGAAGCAGGAGCCGTCAGTTTTTCTATATTGATGGACAAAGTGATTCCTGTATATGGCATAATCGGATAGTATGTTCTGAAGGAGAAACTGTTTTCTGTGCCAAGGGCTAAAAATATGAGAAGCATACCACACAAAAGGTAAATAGCCAGAAATTTTCACTGTGCTAAGTTTAAACTTACTGGCTCCTCTTATAAAAGCCTCTTTATTTTTTCTGAAGAATTAGATTATTTCCTGATAATAAGAAATCTTAAATACCTAGAACTTCATTTAAATGACACCTTTATTTTAAGTAGTTTTCAGTGAATAACTTCCAGAATGTTTTTAAAGGTTATTTAAATTTATTTTGAGTCATAAGAAGATAATACCTTAATTATGTCATTTAAACCCTTTCCAAAGCAATCCAGCAGTCAATGAAGTCTGCAAGGAAAACTGCTGTAGCATTACCAACACCGCAACCCAGGAGATCAGGTCGGACTAAACCAGCTCCAGTCCCTGAGAAGGAAAGTTCTGCTAAAAATGTCATACCAAGGAGCAAAGGCCCCAAAAAGGTCAGTTGTAACTCCTACTAATTTGTATTATAGTTCTCTGTAGTGCCTTATTATTAAAAACATAGTTTAGGATTTACTAAGATTGTGATGAGTTTCTTTAGGAATTTACTAAGTATTTTTAAGGCCTACATAGCCATCGAGATTAGTATTTATTTTCTTGGGTAAACTTAAAACTTTGAATAGTGTTTGTCCACTTCAAAACCACATTGAGATGAGATGGCACTGTGCTGTAAGTCCAGCGCAGAGCGGAGTGGCTGCTGGAGATACCTGATGTTGTGTGCTGAGGAGCAGCCAGTGGTGCAATGGAGTGGGCCAGGGACTACACTGAGAAGGACTATAAAAAAGCATGAACCAGAAGTGGAAGTCCAAGTCAAATGTAGGAGGACATCCTCACTGAGCAACCAAGAGTGTCAGCTGTACCCAAGACAATCTCAGCAGCAGCAAGTACCTGGTGGAGCTGAGACCAGCATTCTTAGCTGAGACACCAAGAGTTGATTAAGACAGTCTTGGAACATCCCAGGTAGTTGATTCCAAGCAAAAACAGAAGCAGGCTCCACCTACTGTTTGAAGCTTCTGCCCCAGCTTTCATCCTTTGTAGCAGAACCTGCATCATACTTTTGTCTGTAGCCTTCCATTAGGTCTTAAGGATCCTGAAACTTTACTGTGGACATTGGATTTGGTGGAACAGCAATCATGACTTGGGGAAAGAGCAGCAAGATGCTGAACCACATCAACTATAGAATGAAATATATCTATATCCTGCAAGATGGCCGAATCTTCGTTGGCGCCTTTAAGGCTTTTGACAAGCATATAAACTTGATCCTCTCTGATTGTGATGAATTTATGAAGACCAAGCCAAAGAATATGAAGCAGCCAGAGCATGAAGAAAAGAAGGTTTTGGGTCTGGCATTGCTGCATAGGGAGAACTTGGTTTTCATGAGTGTGGAAGTACCTCCCTACAAAGATACTGGCACTGTTTGAGTACCACTTGCTGGAAATGCAGGAGGCTCTGAGGTTGGCAGGGCCACTGACAGAGGAGTACCAATTGGTGTTCCAGTTCCCCAGGCTCCTGCTAGGTTAGCAGGCCCTAAGGAATTGGGGGGCCATACCAACAGGTAAGAAGCTGCTGCAGTTGCAGCCATTGCCAGCACTGCTGGAGCTCCAACTCATTACCCACCAAGTTGGGGAACACCTCCACACACCTGTGGGCTGAGCAACCCCACCTCCAAGCATTATGTCTCCTCCACCTGGTATGAGACCACCCATGGGTTTCCCCCTGCTCAAGGGATGCCAACAGGCATACTCCCTCCAGCAATGATACCCCCTCCACTAGGAATTAGAGGTCCACCTCCCCCCAAAGTGGGTCCACCAAGACCCTAGAATACTGTTGATCCTTAGTCACTTTTTTCTATGATATACCTTGTGAAACTGTGTAGAATGTTTGTGACTTTTTGTCCCCTCTTTGCTGCATTAATACTCACTAATAAATACATAGAGCAATTAAACTGTGGAGGAAAACCCCCCAAAACACTTGAAAGTACTGCATGGGTGTATTGATGTTCAGGCCAGTTTATTTACAACTCTGTATACTCTAAAATCAATGTGAAATGAATTTTACTGTACATAAATCATACCTTAATAAACTGGGGGAATGAGGGAATCAATGCTGTCAATTTAATGATGCTAGAGTTATATTCAATTTAATAGATTTCCCCAAAGAAAACAACTCAAACATGAAAATACTAGAAAAAGCAGCTACCTGAAGACACTGAGACTGAATGGAAACTGATAGACTCTGGGGGTGGGGGGAAGTACACACAGGAGGAGGGGAGTATTACAAGATTTTATATCAGGCCAAAATAGCCTTCAGGAATAAAGGGAAACTAAAAGATTACATTTTTAGGTAAGTCATACTTAGAGAATTCATCACTGGCAGACAAGCACTATAAGAAATGCTGAAGGAAGTTTATCTCTTGATAAATGCAAATGGCTTCCTTTTTGGCATTTTTCTTAATAGTTTCTTTGTGATAATGTGACTATTTAAAGTAATAATTATAGTCTCGTGAGGTTTATAATATTTGTAGATATAATACATAAAACAATTATAGTATAAAATCTTGGGTTGGGGGACATGGATTTGTATAAATGTAAGGCTTCAACATTTTATGTCAAGTAGTACAGTATTAACTTTATATGGATTGAACATTGTAATCCCCAAGGTATATTGTAAAAACACAAATGCAAAGAAGTATAGGTAAAAAAAAGCCATTCGGGAAAATGGCTTAAAATGGAACTCTAGGGCATATATTTAAGTTATCAAAAAAAAAAGATAAGGAGGAATAGAGGAGCAAAACAGAGGAGACAAATAGAAAATGATAGACTTAGACATAAACCTATTAATAATTACTTGAAAAGTGAGTGGACTAAGCTCTCTAAATAAAAGAGCTTAAGAATGTGAAGTGATTAAGATCTGTCTGTCTCACATAGAAACAGACAACAGTGTGATGATAGCCAGAGAAAGCAGGGTGGGAGTGGGTTAAGGTGGGCAAAGGTGGGGAAAATGCATACGGAAGGAGGCTTTGCTTGGGGCGATGGGTGCATGATGCAGTGTGCAGATGATGTTTTATTGAGTTGTATACTTGAAACCTGTATGGTTTTGTGAACCAATGTCACCCCAATCATTTTTTTTAAAAGACAGAGCTTATTAAAATGGATTTTTAAAAGGCCAATATATATCTTGTTTACAAGAGATACACTCTAAATATGAAGACATCGAATCTTCCTATATCTCTTAGAACTGCAATAAATTTCAGCAGTATTACCTTAAACAGTTCTGAGTTTAGCCATTTGACGATAGGTAAAACATTTGTTTTTTTTCAACTGTTTACAGTATGGAGCAAATTGATGATACCGTTTTGATTTAAAATATTTATATTAATACTGATATTTTCATTTTATTTTTAAGTGTATATTTTTAATTTTTGTGTATTTTATTGAGTATGCTATTACAGTTGTCCCATTCCCCCTCCCTTTATCTCCTCCACCCTGCACCCCATCCCATCATCCCCACACCTCTTAGTTCATGGCCATGGGCTGTACATATCCGTTCTTTGGCTTCTTAATTTCCTATACTATTCTTAGCCTCCCCCTGTCTATTTTTTTTGTCAGCATTTTCCTGCCTCCACATTCCCCAGCTCCACCCACCCCCGCCTACCACCCTCAATCCTTCCTTCCTTTGGCTTTGTCAGTGGGTCCTTTATGCATGTTCTTTGATGACCCTTTCCCTCCCTTTCCCCTGTCATTAAAATTTTGTAAAATAAAAATAAAGTCAATAAAACTGAATGTACTTTAAAGAAAAAATCATAAACATTGAAAGAATCAAGCAGATTCTAATGTAAATCATTAGCAGATGAAATTTTTCACTCTAAAAATAAATTACATACACTAGCCAAGATTTGGAAGCAGTCCAAGTGTCCATCAGTAATGAGTGGATAAAAGAGCTATGGTACATTTACACAGTGGAATACTACTCGACCTTAAAAAAGAAGAAAATTTTACCCTTTGCGACAGCATGGATGAACTTGGAGGACATTATGCTAATGAAATAAGCCAGCCAGTGATTGGCAAGTGCCACATGATTTCACTCTTATGTGGAATCTTATGAACAAACTGAACTAACAGGCAAAATAGAGGCAGACTCATAGATAGAGAGCAGGCTGACAGCTCTGGGGAGGGGTGGAGGGATAGAGCAAAAAAGGAAGGAAAAAAGAGAACTCATGGACAACAGTGTGGTAATTAAGAGGAGAGGGGGTGGGTGGAGTTGGAAGAGGGTATAGGGATGATAAATGGTGATGGAAAAAAATAAAGTCCCTTGCAATGGAAACAAAATTACATACAATTAAGAATAGTTAATGAAATTTAAAGGGAAATAATATTTTAAATGCATTTAAAAAATTAAAGTGTATCAAGGCATCATTAATACATGTTTAACGAATATTTTCGAGCTTCCGAAAACGTCTATGTGGTTAGTTGGTATAATGGTGATGGTAGACGATAACTCCAAAAAGTTTCTATTGACTCCTTTATTTTGAAATAGTGCCAATGTTAATTCGACTGTTTCGAAGAGATCTTTTCGAAAATACTCTTTATATGGTGGTGGGAAGGGGCAAAGGACAGATACTGTAATTTTTGGATTATAAACTTTTTTGTTTCAAAGGAAGCATTTCTATTCACTTTCATATTCTCCAGCTGCGTTATTTCATCGTGAAAACATGAAGATTCTCATGCAGTTACTTATCTCCCTGTTCCAGTACTGCCATGTAGTTTAGTTATTTAGAAAGTCTTTGAACTAGAGTAAGAATTATTCTTGCAATAGACTCTTTCCTTGCAGCTATTCCCCCTCCTCCCTTTAAAGGATTCTAGAGGCATAAAAACATGTTTTCCAAATAAATGTATGTTTATTTAATTTATCATGTTAATGCAAACATACTATTTTGGTATGTCTTAAGTCAAAGGATTCAGATTTCAGATTTTTAAAATACTGAAAGAATAAGAAATATCAACCTTAGTAATTTAATACTTAAAAATTAAAATGGTTTACTAGAATGCTGTGAATCAAATGACAGTCATTAATTTAAATAAATAAAGAAAAATCCAACAACATTGATTGTTATCCTATTTTTTCCTCCTTGTTCCTGCCTTTTAAATATGCTTTTATTACCTTTTCTAGACACAAGAGCGCCTTCTTGGATATTGGAGAACCATGTTCGAAATGGCTCCAAAAAATCCCAAGAGTGGATATAAAATAAACAAAGCACTAGTGATGTTTAACAAAGCTCAAAAGACATTTGTTTCTTATATATAACAGGCATAATTTTGTGTACAAGCCTCTTGTAATGTTGTCAGAATTATCATATGTAATATGGATAAATGTAGACTAGATACAGTAAAAACCAGATGAGTGACAGCTTTCTAAAGACAAGTCTGTCCTCTGTCTTGTTGAGGTCCCTCACCCCCATTTGATGTATTGGTAGATTGGATTAACAGACTTTGTTTAGCAGTGTGAAAAAACTTGTCTTATAAGGAACCTCAAAAAATAAAACAAGTTTTACAGAGTGAACTATTTTGGCTAAGGTGTGACCAGTTGGAGCAGGAGTAGCACTGGAAATCTAGGCCTCTTGATCTTTTTCTCTCCCTCCTGACCAGATCATGGGTCTCTCTGAGGAGCACAGTATGGAAAGTACTGCAGTTTGTGACAGACAGACAGACACACACACACACACACACAGACACACACACACACACACATGCGGGTTTCCAACCCTGAGGACTTCTGGAAACACCATTTGTGGACCAGTTATGTCAATAATTTTCTGATAACCTTATCTAGGAATGTTTTAAAGGATAATGTATACTTGTGGGTTTTTTGTTGTTGATTTTCTTTTTTTTAAACAGGAAAAAAATATTCCTCTTCTGTGTTCCACATCTTCAACTTCTTTAAAGATGCTGACCAGAGGCCGTGGTGTTGCATATAAGGATCCCCCTCCTGGGTCATATAGAATAGTGATGTCTACAGGTAAATTAGTGCATTTAAGAAAGTATAAAATTACTTATATTTTATTCTGTATTGTTTTTAGTATCTTTGAAGTCCTGGAAGTAAAATAATAGGACAAAAGATAATGAACATTTCGTTAAGCATTTTTCATGCTAAAATATTTTGAAATTTTGATTGATCTTTTTTGTAATAAAAATCACTTTTTTATTGTTCTGTTACAGTTGCCCTAATTTCCCCTGTTGCTCTCCCCTGCCCCACCCTTAAAACGATTATTGTAACATACATCATTTTGTCAGTTTATTATTTCTGATTTTTAGTTCATTAGCAGGAGAGACTAGCTAAATGAATATAATGCAAAGGAGAAAAAAAATAGAAATCCTTGTTTAACTTCACTTGTGTTCAGTAGAACTGGGTCCATGCTATTAACATGACAGGTTAAGTTTTTTATAACCATTTCATGTCTGTAACAGAATCCATCCTTCTGGCTATTGCCAGAAAGTTGCATTATGATAAATTTCCACATAGCGAAAGTGAGATTAATGGGTTTTTATTGGACTAAATACAGACTATGTGTATATGAAAATTTTATAATTTAAAATAAATAATGGGGAATAGATTAAAATAATGTGCTTCTTGATTTAGGGGAGCAATATATTTTATATTTGGTAATGTATTCTCATATTGTTACATTGCTTGTTGATTTGTATTTCTTGATTATCAGTGAAGAAAAATTATGGAAAATTTGTAATTATAGATGACTTGCTTCCAAATCATATGCTTTTATTATACTTAGGAAAAGTATTTATTTTTAAATTTTCTTCAGCAACCCTTGGTATGTATGCAAAGAACATTTTTTTCTTAAAGTTAATGCAAAAATTTCTCTAAGCCATTAGAATTTTCTGTAACATATATCTTAAGTTATTTGATTACTTTAGAAAATATAATGAAGGTGCAATATTGGTGATTTAAAATAAATTCAGTCCAAAAAAGGAGTATACTAACATGACCAGTTTTTTTCAGTTACAGTTGATATTCAATATTATATTAGTTTCCGGTGTACAGCATAGTGGTTAGACATTTGTATAATTTACAAAGTAATACCCCTAATAAGCCTAATACCCACCTGGCACCATACTTAGTTATTACAATATTATTGTAATAATATTACAATAATATTAAGTAGAGCCTGTGCTCTACTTTATATCCCTGTGACTATTTTGTACTTCTTAATCCCTTCACCTTTTTCACCCCCCAAACTACCCTTCCACCTGGCAACCATCAGTTTGTTCTCTGTATCCATGAGTCTGTTTCAGTTTAGTTTGTTCATTTATATGTTCCTTAGATTCCACATATAAGTGAGATCATATGGTATTTGTCTCTTTCTGTTGGACTTATTTCACTTAGAATTAGTAACCTTTAGGTCCATCCATGTTGTAACATGGTAAGATTTTAATTCTTTTTTTATGGACAAATAGTACTCCATTGTATATATGTATCACATCTTCTTTATCCAATTGTCTGTTGATGGACACTTAGGTTGTTTTCATATCTTAGCTATTGTAAATAATACAGCAGTAAACACAGGGATGCATATATCTTTTCGAGTTAGTGTTTTGGATTTCTTTGGATAAATACCCAGAAGTGGAATCGCTGGGTCATAACACAGTGCTATTATTAACTTTTTTACGACTCTCCATATCGTTTTTCATATTGGCTGCACCAACCTGCATTCCTACCAACAATTCACAAGGATTCCCTTTTCTTCACCTCCTCACTAACACTTGTTGTTTGTTGATTTATTGATGATAGCCGTTCTGACAGGTGTGAGGCGATATCTCATTGTGGTTTTAATTTGCATTTCTCTGATGATTAGTGACATTGAGCATCTTTTTATATGTTTTATGGCCATCTTTTACAGCCAGAGATAACAGGAATCTATCTTCCCAGTGCTGGAACCCTGGGCTGTGCAGTCTGGCCTGAGTCTGGGATTGCTTGCTCCCAGGGTATCCCTCTCATCCGTTCCACTGCCACTGCTGGCCTTTCCATGCCACACCACCTCTCTTCCCATTTCTATGACTCTGCCCCTCCTACCTGTCTGGATGAATGTGTCTTCTTTGAATCCTTGCTTGTTGGATTTCCATACAGCCCAATTTTCTGATGGTTCTGGGTATTATTAGTTTTCAGATAAGGTTGTAATTCTTTCTATGGTTGCATGAGGAGGTGAAGTACCTACACCTCCATCTTGACCACAAGTCCTCTGATTTTGTTATTTCCTTTACTCTCCTGACTTTTGGCTGCTTTTTTTCTTTTTCTAATTCTTTAAGATGTAATATTAGGTTGCTTACTTGAGATTGTTCTTGTTTGTTGAGATAGGCCTGTGAGGGTATAAACTTCCCTGTTAGTATTGCTTTTGCTGCATCTCAGAAGTTTTGATATGTCATATTGTCATTCTCGTTTGTGTCTCCATGTATACCTTTTGATCTCACCTTTTATTTCTTCTTTGTCCCAGTTACTTTTTAGCAGTATGTTGTTTAATTTCCACTTATTTGTGGTGGGTTTTTTCTACTTTCTGCTTGCAGTTTGATTTCTAATTTCAAAGCATTGTGGTCAGAGAATATACTTGGTAGGATTTCAGTCTTTTAAAATTTTTTAAGGCTAGTTTTGTGTCCCAACATATGGTCTATCCTTGAGAATATTCTATGTGCACTGGAGACGAATGCATAATCTGATGTTCAGGGATGAAAGGCTCTGTAAATGCCAATTATGTGCATTTGGCCTAATGTGTGATTTAAGGCTGATATTTCTTTATTGACTTTGTTTTTGGATGTTCTTCCTAGAACTGTCAATGGAGTATTTAGGTCCCCTACTATGATTGTGTTTTTGTCAGTTTCCCTCTTTAGTTCTGTTAGTAGTTGCTTTATATATTTCAGTGCTCCCTGATTGGGTGCATATATATCGACAAGTATTATGTCTTCTTGATGTAGTGTCCACTTTATCATTCTGAAATGTCCATTTCTGTTTCTTGCTACCCTTGTTATCTTGAGATGTACTTTCTCAGATATAAATATGGCTATACCTGCTTTTCTGTGGATGCTATTTGCTTGGAGAATCATTACCTACCCTTTCACTTTGAGTCTGTCTTTGTCTTTGGAGCTTAGCTGTGTCTCCTGAAGGAAGCATATGGTTGGGTTTTGTTTTTTGACCTAGTCCGCTACTCTCTGCCTTTTTGTTGATGATTTAGTCCATTCACATTTAGGGTTATTATTGATGTATGAGGATTTCCTACAGCCATTTTATCTTTTGTTTTTCTGGTAGCTCTGTGCCTCTATTGGTTCTTTTCCTTTGTGTTACTATCTGTTTTTGTTTGGTGGTTTTTCATACTTTTTTCCTCTTTTCTTTTAAGTTCCGTGTCCCAGTTTCAGGTTTTTTTGTGTGTGATTATCACTAGGTTTATGAAAAAGAAAGTTTCATGTATACAGTAGTTCTTTTTCTTTTAAATGCATCCAATCGCCATCCCCCTTTGCAAGTCAGAGGGGGATGCAAAGTAAAGACTTTGCAAGTCTTTACCCCCTTCCCTTACATGTTTTGTCACAAATTATCCCTATTTATGCTGTAAGTTTGTTGGTGTTCTTACTTGTAGTTTTGTGACCCTTTGTTCTTTGTTTCAGGTAGAATAACCTTCTTGAATATTTCCTGCAATGGAGGTCTCCTAGTGATAAATTTCCTTAGCTTCTGTATGTCTGGAGAAGTCTTTATTGCTCCTTCATATCTACAGGATAACTTGCTGGACATATTGTTCTTGGCTGGTAATATCTCTCTTTCAGGAGTTTGAATATTTGGTCCCACTCTCTTCTAGCTTGTAGAGTTTCTGCTGAGAAGTATGATGATAATCTAATGGGCTTTCGTTCATAGGTTATTTTTCCCTGGCTGCCTTGAGAATTCCTTTTTTGTAATTAATTTTTGATAGTTTTAACACAATGTGCTTTGGAGAAGGCACTTTTGGATTGAGGTTATTAGATGTTTTGTTTGCTTCTTGGATTCAAGGGTCTATATCTTTCCATTGGTTTGGGAAGTTCTTGTCAACTCTGTTTGAATAGGCTGTTCATTCCCTTCTCTCTCTTCTTCTTCTGGTATGCCTGTTATTCTTATATTGTTCTTTCTGGTGGACTTAGATAGGTCTCATAGAGTTCTTTCTCTTTTTTTTAATGCTCAAGTCTCTCTCCTTCCCTCTGTGTCATTTCTGTATTTCTTTCTTCAGGATCACTAATTATTTCCTCCAGCTGGTCAGCTCTATTTCCTGTGTTTGCTAGTTCATTCCATATCTCTTTTATTGAGTTCCTCATCTCTAAAATTTCTGTTTGGTTCATTTTTAAAGTTTCAGTCTCTCTGGTAGTGTACTTGTTTTTTTTTTTTTTTTTGTTCATTGATTTTGTTTCTGAATTCATTAAACTACCTAGTTGTGTTTTCCTGTATCCCAATAAGCATGATGAGTTTTTTCAGCACTGCAATCTTAAATTCTCAGTCATTTTAATCACATATTTCTGGAGATTTTTAATTTTCTCTTTGAGCTGCCTCTTTAATTTGGTTATTCATGGTATTTGATGGATTTCTTCTCTACCTAGGCATCTATGTATGAGTGGCACTTCTCTAGTAGAGTGATTTTCAACTGGTGTGCCATGGCAGGCACACTGCTGTGCCACAAGAATTTTTAAAACATGCAATACCTGTTTATTTAGTCAGGGGCACTGACTTCCCTTAGATTGTCAAATACAAAAATGACAACCAACACAACAGTAAACATCTGTCGTGAATGAATAAAAAATATATCTTTTTTTTATCAGAGCAGCAAAAAATATATTTTTTGGTGTGCCAGTGAATTTTAGTAATTAGTCTGTGTGTGCCATGAATGAGATGAAAAAGGTTGAAAATCGCTGCCCTAGTATATTGACAAGAAGCTTATTTTTTCCAGTAGGTGCCACTGAATCATAGGTTTTTTAATGGTTTGTTTAGCTCTCTTGTACTTCTCTGGCTTTTCCCATCTCTGCCAGGTGGTGGAAAATGGCCTGTGTTCCCTGGGAAGGTGGTGCCAGGGAAATAACCCTTCAGGGGAATGTGGTGGGTATGGATTCTGTGAAATTCTAGGGCTACTCTCTGCAGCCAGATGCTGCCGACAGTGCAGTTGCTGATGTATGGAGGTGGAGTGAACTGGGGGAACTCGGCCACCTCCTTTTATGCCTTGCCCTCCCAGCAGTGGTGACCAGCGGACCTCTGTGATGTTCCCCCTGCCTTTACCTGGCCCTGGGATTAGTCATAGAGTGCACTCTTTGCTTAGGGAAAAAGTGTATCTGTAGTACCAGTTCTCAGGCTTGCAGACAATGTGCTCTGCAACCCCACATGAAGGGTGAGGGGAGGCGAGGGAATGTGTGTGACCAGGCTCCATGGCTTTGTTTCTCTGTGGAATGCCAGACAACTGTGGCTGCACCTTTGTGTTTTGTTGCTGCCTAGGTCAGTGGACTGAGCTGCAGCAGTGGACTCAGCTGCAGGAATGCTCATTAAATCTCTTTGCTCCTCCTGGCTGAAGGGAGTGCCAGCCACAACCTGATTCCTCCTTCCTCTGGGCTGAGACCCGCAGTGAGCTCCCGGCTGCAGGGCTGTGTCTTTGGTTCCTCCTGGCTTTTCTTCTTCTTGCCTCCCTGGTTCTTGGCCACTTGCCTACCTCTAGATGTTTCAGTGAGTGGATCTCTCAGATATTTGTGTATTGAGCAGGGGGTCCTTTGTTGAATTATAACTGTTAAAATTGTTAAAACTTCAAGGGGAGAGACCAAGGGAATCTCATGTTTCCATTCCTCTGTTGTCACTGTGTATTTGTACATTCCTTTCAATTTTGGATACTAACCTGTTTTTGGATGCGTCATTGGCAAATATCTTTTTCCATTCAGTAGGTTTTCTTTTGCTGTGCAAAAACTTTAGTTTGATGTAGTCCCATTTGCTTATGTTTTCTTTTGTTTCCCTTGTCTGAGGAGATAAATCAGAAAAAATACTACTAAGAGCAATGTCAGAGACTTTACTGCTTATGTTTTCTTCTAGGAGTTTTGTGGTTTTGTGTCTTACATTTAAGTCTTTAATCCATTTTCAGTTTATTCTTGTATATGGTGTAAGAAAGTGGTCTGTTTTCATTTTTTTGTACTGTCCAGTTTTCTCAACACCATTTATTAAATAGACTGTCTTTACCACATTGTATATTCTTATCTCTTTTGTCATAGATTCATTGACCATATTAGGCATGGATTTATTTCTGGGCTCTCTGTTCTAACACGACCAGTTTTGAAAAAAAATTCTGTACTGTGTTTGCAGTTAAAAGATGAAAATATTTGTCTTTATATCATTTTATATAATGTGGCAATGTATGATGAATTATTTTATAGTTTTTATTATAATCAGTTTGGAATCAATTCTGAAAATTAAGTAAGCATTTGGATTATTTTTTCTAGTTTTAATATCTTTCACAAATGTAAAAAATATATATTGATACATATTTTTAGGTAGAATACATGATCATTGATATTAACTATATTTAGGTTCTCTTGAGTGAAGTGTGGCTAATTAGATATAATAATTGATTACATAGTATTTATGTTTTTTAAACTAATTTCATTGTTATATCTATATATACATTTTCCCCTCAAGTCTGTGTCTATATAAACAAACATGGAAACTGTGGCCCTCACCTGGATCAGAATAAAATCCAGCAGTTGCCTGACCACTTTGGCCCAGGGCCTGTGAATGTGGTGCTCCGGCGGACAGTGCAGGCCTGTGTGGATTGTGCCATTGAAAGTAAGACTGTTTTTGGATTCCTTAAGAAAGATAATCATGATGGAGAAGTGATAACTGGTATGCTCATCTAGTTCTTTATTCAGCTTTTTTTCCCCTAATTTAATTTTCAGTTTTTAGAATGCAAACATTTTGTAACATGTAGATTATATTTCTATCCTATTAACTGTTCATAATAACAGAATATTTACTATATTGCTCTAATAGAATATTTATAATAGTTATATATTTATAGGCTTTTAACCCAGTTTGGAATGTTTAACTTCACTTTTAAACATTTTTAAAAAATTTATTGATTTGAGAGAGAAACAGTGATTTGCTGTTCCACATATTGATGCCTTCATTGGTTGCTTCTTATATGTGCCCTGACCGGGGATCAAACCCACAACCTTGATGTATCAGGACAATGCTCTAACCAACTGAGCTACCCAGTGAGAGCTGGAATGTTTAACTTTACTTTTAAAATACACAGGGTAAGAGTAATACTGTAAATTGAGATAAACGGTACATTTTTTTCCTTTTACATGCTTTATTAAGTTCACTGTATACAAAGTACCTTGGTTGATAATAAATTTTAATTTTTTTAGAAAACAGATTGATCTATAAGAAGCTCTAAATAAAAATGTGACTCAAGAAGTGATTAAGAGGCCCTGGCTGGTGTGGCTCAGTGGATTGAGCATTGGCCTGCAAACGAAAGAGTCACTGGTTTGATTCCCAGTCTAGGGCACATGCCTAGGTTGTAGGCCAGATCCCCAGTTGGAAACAAATTAAAACATAAACAAATGGGACTACATCAAAAGAAAGCCTACTGAATGGAAAAAGATATTTGCCAATGACATATCCAAAAACAGGTTAATATCCAAAATTGAAAAGAATGTACACTCACACATGCAAGAGGCAACCACACATTGATGGTTCTGTCCCTCTCTTTCTCCCTCCCTTCCGCTTTGTAAAAATAAATAAAATCTTTAAGTACACTATTTAAAAAAGAAGCGATTAAGAGATAATTATACAGCTTTCATGATTCTGTGATCAGATACTACAACATTTGTACCCATGGAATGTGTGAAATAGTAGAAACTATTGTTATAGATCAGCGGGTTTTTGTTATTTACTTCATGAATATTTTAAAATGAGAAAGATTTTACAAATACAGGCAGTCGTATTTTGAGAGGAACTTTTATAATTTAAGATTATTCCTTTGTAAATTACAAACCCCCACATATTAGAGTTGTATTACATTTCCTAAGTTGGTGGCTTTTTTGATCATTATTGTTGTTCTAATCTTTCTATGATGTAACTCTGACATCTTTTTTTTCTTTCAATAGCCTTCTTTGATGGGGAAACTCATTCCGCCCAGCTCCCTTCAGTGAACAGTGCATCCTTTGCTCTTCGCTTTCTTGAAAACTTGTGCCACAGCCTGCAGTGTGATAACCTTTTGAGTAGCCAGCCTTTTAGTGCTTACAGAGGTAATATTCATAGTACTGCACAAGATGATGAAAATAAACCAGGTAAGAAAAAATGTAAAATTTTATACTGTGCTTCTGTTTTATGTTACATTTTATAATTAACTCAGGAATCTTGTTTAATTCAGAGTTTTTCCTTGTGTCCTCCTCAGAATAAATATTTTATCTACAATAATAATTAGACATATATATTATATAACTTTTTTGTTCATTCAAAGTGAAAAAGTAATTTCTTGTTGTATTTATAATGAACTTGAGAATCAAAACCTGAAAAATATCTCATTGTGGTTTGATTTGCATGTCAAACATCTTTTCATGTGTTTATTGGCTATTCATATATCTTCTTTGAGAAATACCTATTCAAATCCTTTGCCCATTTTAAATTGGATTCTTTAACTTTTTATTATATAGAAATATATATTTATTTTTAGTATATATTATGTATTTGTATTTATTACATATATGTACAATACGCAAAGAATTCTTTATATATCCTGGATGCAAATTCCATATCAGATATATAGTTTGCATATACAGGGAGGTACAAAAGTAGGCTTATAGTTGTTTATATGGAAAATAATACAATTATGTAATCATAATAAAACAATAAAATGTGTTTTGCATAATCACAACTGTAAACTTACTTTTGCCCCACCCTGTATTTTCTCCCATTTTGTAGGTTGTCTTTTCACTTTCTTGATGGTATCCTTTGAAGCACAAATGTGTTTAATTTTGATGATGTGCAATTTATCTATTTTTTATTTTGTTTCTTGTACTTTGGTGTCACATCTAAGAAAACATTGCTTTAATACTAGTCCATGAAGATTTACTCCTGTGTTATGTCCCAAGAATTTTATAGCTGTTCTATTTAGGTAATTCATCTATTTTGAACTAATTTTTGGTTTTGTTTTGGCACAACAGATGTTTTACTTTAAACAGTAGTTGAAGGTATCTTTACTTATATATGACTTATAAATTATTAGTATAATACCCTTATTCACATTTCAGTTACCCATGGTCAATTGCAGTCCCAAAATATTAAATGGAAAAGTCCAGAAATAAACAATTCTTAAATTTTAAATTGCATGAACACCATTCTGAGTAGCATGATGAAGTCTTACCCTGCCTCACCCGGACACGAATCATCTCTGTGTCCAGTATGACCACACTGCATGTACTACCTGCTCATTAGGCATTTAATAACTGACTCAGTTATTAGATCTACCATCATGGTATTATAGTGATTGTGTTCAGTTAACCCTTATAGTAGCCTAACACCATGTCACATGCCTATGTCATTCAGCTCACTTCAGCTCATCATGTAGGTACTGTATCATCTCACATCATCACAAGAAGAAGAGTGAGTACAGTACAATAAGGTATTTTGAGAGAGAGACCTCATTCACATAAGTTTATTATAGTATGTTGTTATAGTTCTATTTTTTAAATATTTCATTTATTTATTTATAGAGAGAGGGGAAGGGAAAGAGGAGAGGGAGAGAAACATCAATGTGCAAGGGATACATGATCAGTTGGTTGCCCCTCACATGTCTCCAGTTGGGGACCTGGCCCACAACCCACGCTTGTGCCCTGACTGGGAATTGAACCGGAAACCTTTTGGTTCTCAGACCAGCACTCAATCCACTGAGCCACACCAACTAGGGCTAATTGTTCTGTTCTGTTCTGTTATTGTTGTTAATCTCTTACTGTGACTAATTTATAGATTAAACTTTATCATGCATATGTATGTATAGGAAAAAATCATAGTGTATAAAGAGTTTGACACTACCCATGGTTTCAGGCATCCATTGGGGATCTTGGAACATATTCCCCATGGGTAAGGGGGGACTGCTGTGCTGTCTAATATCCTTTCATTTCAACTTGAAGGAATACCTTTAGTATTTCTTGTAGGATAGCTCTGCAATTGAGGAATTCCCTTAGTTTTTAAAAACATTTATTAGCATTTATTTGATGCTGAATTTACTCCTAGGTCATAAGTTTTTATTTCTTCAGTTTCTTCTGGGATGTGTTTTTCTTCTTTGCAACTTCTTCTTCTGGTTTAGGAACAATTTGTTTTTCAGTAAGGATCATCTCCATGTGGCAGGGAGAGTTTATGTATGGGCTAATCTGCCCACGAGCTCTGTAAGTTCTGCGTGGCATCTTGGGAGCTTTGTATGCCTGGATATGCTCAGTGACCAGAAAACCTACATCTAAACCCCTAAGTTTAGCATTATGCTTGGCATTTTTAAGCATGTGCAGCAAAAATTCAGTCTTTTTGGGTCACCGATTCTGCATTCAGCCCCACTGTTTGGCCTGATCACACCTACCAACTTTACCATTGTACAGATGGAATGGTACACATTACTTCTTGTAAAGTGACATCCTCAGTGGGTTTTTGGATATGTTTACCCTTGATGGCCTGAGCAGTTTCACAAGGGTTTTTAAAGTGAACACAAAGATTTGAACCTCTTGATTTGCTTGATTTTGTGGTGTTTTCTGGGTCAAGTGAATAGCGAACCATTTTCAGATGTCACCTCAGACCGCTTATGGGAAAAGTCTCAGTTTTTGTTCATGGAGAATTTCTTATTTTGTCCTTCATTTTTTAAAGGTTAGTTTTACTGAATATAGAATTCTTGGTTGACCATCTTCTTGTTTCAGTGATTTGGATGTGTCATCCCACTTCCTTCTGTAGTTCGTAGTTAGTTGCTAATCTCATTGAGGCTCCTTTATATGGGATGATTTACTTTCTTTTGTTGATTTCAAAATCTGTCTTTTGCTTTTGATGGTTTGTGTTTTTTCTGTGTGGATATATTTAAATGTATCCTATTTGGATATTTTTTAGCTTTCTAAGTGTACACATTAATGTTTTCCATCAAATTTGGGAAGCTTTTAACCATTATTTTCAAATATTCATTCTGCTCCTTTCCTCTCCTTCTGGGACTCCCCCATTATGTGTACTGAGTTGTTTTTACTTTCAGAATCATGCCTTAAGGGTCTCTAACATCTGTTCACTTTTCCTCATTCTTTTTCCTTTCTATTCCTCAAGCTATATAATTTCAATTGACCTTTCTTTAGAATTGTTGATTCTTCTACTAGTTCAAATATGCTCTTAAGTCCCTCTAGTGAATTTTTTTTCCATTTCATTTATTTACTTTTTGAGTCCCAAATTTCTTTTCACTTCTTTTTTTATTTCTTTATTGATAGTCCCTATTTGGTTGAGACAGTGTTCTCATACTTTTCTTTGATTCTTTAGACATGATTTTTTAAAGGTTTTTTGAACATATATAAAATAGCATATTTAAAGTCTTCAGTAAGTCCAGTGTCTGCGCTTTCTCAGAGGCAGTTTTTATTGACTGTTTCTTTTCCTGTATATGACCATGCTTTTCTATATCTTTACATGTCTCCTAAATTTTTCATTGAAAACTGGGCATTTTAAAATGATATAATGCAGTAGCTCTGATAATTAGATTTCCTGCCCATTTCTAGGGTTTGTTGCTGTTTCTGGTACTATTTGTTTAGTGACTTTCCTGGATTAATTTAATGACTTTCCCTGGGCTAATTTTGTCATGCATGACTACTGAAGTCTTCTTGGTTAGCTTGATGGTCAGCTAATGATTGGACAGGTATTTCCTTAAATGTCTAGAACTGGTATGTCTCCCAGCTTTTGCCCAGAGGTTTTGTATGTGTGTTTGGACTTACCTTCAACATTCCAGGAGGCAGTTTACAAATCTTTGTGCAGAGTCTCAAGGTCAGCAAGAAATGAAAGATTAGGGCCTTCTCTGTACTTTGCTGAGTATGCATAATGCCACCTGGATTCCCAGGAATATCTCTGTGCTTTTCATCCTGATGGACATCCCAATCTCCAGTTTTTCCTTGTAGGCTTTTTGGTTAGCTTCTTATCAGCCCCAACTGGTACTGCCGCCTTAGGTAGCTGCAATGTTAAACAATTGCGAATAATTTTTTTTAACCAATGCCTTGGAGATAAGGCTGTTCAGACAGGGCAGGCTCTGATTCAGGTCAAATAAAAGAAGCCCCGAGATCAGAGCTTTTTAGTTATCTGCAAAATTGGTCAAATAGTGACAGTTCTTTGGGTCTAGGGCTTTTGGAGAGCTCCAGACCCATTGTACCCTCTCCAGTAATTGGTAGGCTACTGGTTTTCATAGCTATTATAGCTGCAAAGGATTTGTTTGCAAGGCTGCTGCAAAACTGGGATAAAGGGGGCATGGTATTAGGAAGCTATAAAATGCTATATAATTTGTGGTTCTTTCTGAGGTTCAGCCATTTTTTTCTTGAATAAATGCTTTTTGGATTGTTGTAATCCTTTAGTTTTCGCCCAGAGTTTTTAAAAATATGATTCTGCCAGTGCTTTCATTATTTTTATGAAGGAGTGGATTTTCAGAGGTCCTTAATCAGTCATCCTGGAAGTGCCTCTTTATGATGACTTTTTAAAGTATTTTAAAAATTATCTGTTTTTTCCCTAGTTATCTCTGCAGGAACAGTTTTATGCCTGAGCTTACTATGACACCCAGAAACAGAAATCAGAAGTCAATTTTTATATTTGTATCAGCACCAGATAGTAGACCATAAACCAGCTACATAAACTTTTCATACACAAAGTATTAGAATATTACAAGTAAAAGATAAGTAAAGACTTTTTATGATCTTGCTAAGACCCTGAGGTAGACATATATCTGTTGAAAACTATATTTTTGTACTCATATTTTCTGTCATTAAATGGATATGGAAAAGTCAATTATTTCTTTCCTTCGAATTTATATGTCCTAATTGTAGAAATATTTGTAATTCACCAAAATATATTTTCCCTGTTGGTTTTATAGTCCATGATTAAAAATAAAATCAAATGGTAAGAGCTCTTTTAGAGTCGCTAGTAGCTGATCAGTAACTTGATGGCTACAGGTTGCTCATCAGATGATTTTGAGAGGCATGCCTTGGCCCCCAGCCATTTTGAACTAGATGAAGTTTGACTTCGGTACTTTCTCATTTCATTCTTTCTTCTCTTTTGAGGTCTACTAACAGACTTTTTAGATTTCTGTTATACTTTATTTTCCCTTTTAGTTGGAGCGTAAATCAAGGTATTGATTAATATTTAGAGTTTAATTGATAATTTGAGTTGTTTTTACTTTCAGGATCATGCCTTAAGGAGTGGTCCTTTTGCTAGAAATGCATTTGGTTGAGTGATAAATAAGCAGAAGAGTTGCTGCAATGATAGCCCTAGGCCAGGATTGTTGCCTATAAAATGGGGGTGTTCATTGTACTCTATCTTCTCCTTAACTACTCTGAATTCTTAACTTTTCTTTCTCAGGGGAACAAACTTCCCAGGCCTTTTTAGACACATTATATTGGTTTCCTCACTGCCTCCTGAGACCTTTGGATATATGTGATGGCCCTAGAATAAATAAAGCCTGGACATAATGCTTTAAACTCTTGAATATGTTGTCACTGAAATATTTAATAGGATGAAATGACTAAGTTATTCGTAAGGAATCAAATAATTGATAAATTATTGATGAAGTGATAGTAGGAAAATGACTTAAACCAAAAGTGTCTTATGCTGATGATATGAAAATGCTAGAGTATCTTAATTATAACTGACACTTATTTTGAAAACAGTGAAAGAAGAGGTAACTGAAAAACAAATCACCAAACGGCCTTCTGAGCAACCTGTATCTGATGTGGCTCCTTTTGTTCCTAAGGTCCCTAAAACAGAGGCGTATTCCTTTGAAGGTAAATAGTATTGACATGTCCCAGGATTGGGAAGAAAAGTCATTCTCTACCACTTATGTGTGCTCTTGGGTAGTGTTGGAGGTAGGGGGAGTACATTTGCCTAAATCATTTTGTTAATTAGGATACTACTTCAGCAGCTTTGTGGAGTGCTTCATTTCTTTCTGAAGGGCACAATTGTTCTTTCTTCTTAAATGAAAAAATATTGTAGCAAATTTTTTTCATTCAGCTTTATACTGCTAAAAACTGAGAGGGGAATAGAAAAACCTAGTACCTTTTTCCAGTGAAAGTTTTAAGTGCCCAAGTAGTAAGCAAATGTTAGAAACCAATTGTGTGATCATATTATAATGAAGAGTTGTGAAAAATGGCATTTCTAAAAATGAATGCTTTAATGAGGTGTTCACAGCCTTGGTGGCAAGACTGACCAGGGATGGTTGCCCTGAGAACCGTAGATGATGTCATAGAATAAATTTGGATATCAGGACAGTGTTCATTGCTGTAAACACCAAGAAGGGGATGGCCATATACTTTGTGTTAAAGGTTTGTGGTTCAGTATAGCATGGTTTAAGTGAATTATTGTTAAAGATTAGGAGATTTTTTTTTTACCTTTTCATAGTATTTGAACTGTAAATCTGTTGAAAATCATCACCTTTGCCTTTTAGAAGAACCATTTTCTTCTGAGGAAAGTAACATGTCCACAGAGGAACGGCTTTCCGAAGAGACCAAGGACCCACCACTAAATCCAGAAAATTCTTTAAATCCTATGAGCAGAGCTCTGATAAGTACTGATACTGCAGTCTCCAAGAGTTTTTCTGAAAGTGTGCCAGGCTCCTCAAGTTCAGCACTAGTGGGTACATCCACTACCCAGAGTGGTCCCCATGAATTCCAAATGCAGAACAGAGAAGGTACATTTAAAAGTGGTGATTTTCAGTCAATGTGTTTGTGCTTCCCCTTAAGGTTCCCATGCCTAATAACATCCCTAAGAGTGTATCACATTGGAGAGAGTGCCAAATTGAGGAGGTCAAGTCATCTCCATATCACTGTCAGGGCCAAGCCACTATAATACTAAAGATTGCCTCTGTATAGATTGCCTCTGTCTTTAGAGTGACATGGTTTGTCGGGAGTCTGAAGATAGATGTTTATTCTATAAAGGAGTAGTGTACCCTGAATTTTGAGGCATTTTTTTCATGGAATATGAGCTTTCAAAGACAGGCCTTCTTAGTAAAAGGCCCTAAAAGATTCTCTCTAATACTGAATATCTTACTTCCAGATGTATTCCTAACACTACCATGCCAAAGTAGCCTGTACTGGGGCTTGAGAATGTTAGGAGTCGAAAGACTAATAGTAGTAACATTACTTAATAGTGATGAAAATCATCATCTTCATCACTATCTGACATCATGTGCCAGACACATAATATTTTACAGAGCCTTGTATATTACATCTTTATAATAATTCTTTGAGATGTAGGTACTGGTAAACATTTTTAGGTGAAATATCCTAGAAGTCACTTGAATAAAGTGAAAGTAGCTGGACCAGTGCTTGAACCCAGGCACTCTTGGCTCTATCCATGGTCATCCTCTTTAACCACTATGCTGCTCACATCTCCAGAGAAATAGGTAAGCATTTCATTTGGAAACTGTGTAGAGGTGTCACTAGTATTCTTTTCTTTAAAGTATTGGAACTGTTACTTAAAGCTGAGTCTGCCCTGGATTGCCAGTGATGCTCACATAAACTCCTGCCCTGCCCCATTATTTGAATGAAACAAATTGTTAATTTGTGTTATAGGAAGGAAATTCAATAACATTGTTAGGGATAAAAGCAAATAACTTCCACTTTATTTATTTCAGAAATATTTACTGATATCCTAGTATATATAAGACAAAGCCATTCAGGAGAACAGCATGACTGGACTTTGATTATTTTTTACAAAGTTAGTTCATTTGATGTAATTATTTGAATAACACTAATGTAATGTTTGAAACCTTCTCTGATTGCCTTGAAGATATGGGACCAATTAAATGTTTTTCCATAATATATTAAAAGAGGTTCTCTAATAGTTGTTTTATTTTTAATATAATATTACAGTTTTATACCAGAAATCATATCTTTACTTATAGTTTATCTGTAGTAATCTGTAAAACTAGTTATATGTTATTCAAGTTTACATATGCAATGGGTTATTACTCAGCCATAAAAAAGAATGTGATCTTACCATTTACAATAACATGGATGGACCTAGAGGGTATTATGCTAAGTGAAACAGGTCAGAGAAAGACAAATACCTTATGATTTCACTTACATGTGGAATATAAAAAACAAAATAAATGAACGAACAAAATAGAAATAGACAAGAACAACAAAAAAGACATAACTATATCCCCCCTGTGACCTACTAGACCACCTAGTTGGAAAACTGCTTCACGTTACCAATAGACCAAAAAACTGCACCAATAGTCTGATTCAATCTAGACATTCGTTCATATTATAAGTCCACCTATTGACCCATTCACCACGTAAGATCATTGAAACTCCCGTATCACTCTGAAATACTGGAAGAGCTAGTAAATTGTAAATGGGGAAGAAGGTATAACTATACCAGATTCTGATGACAGAAACTAGAAATATCACAAAACATAATTTAGTGGTATGAGTCGCCTTGCCAATAACTTTACGTTCAATTGAGTCTTTCTTGAGTTAAAGAAGATCTTTCTGTCTAAATTATTAGAATTCCTTAGGTCTATACTATCATCATTTTTACTTCAGTTGATTCATCTCAGTAGCATGTCCTCGTAGATATGACCAACATTTTTATCTCTGCAGATGGAAGAGGAAAATATATTTTAGTAAAGAGTTTTTATTTCACATCAAAGTTATTATATTAAAAAGGAAATAAAATTGTAAGACACACAACAAAAAATTGACCATTGTCAGTTTTTTATCTTCTGTTTTTCTTTACCTTTTACCTTGATAAATACTCAAAATGTCCCTGAAATGAACAGAGCCCAGATAATAGGAAAGAAAAGGTACACCTTTGGCTAATTCATGCAAAAAAGATCAAATTTGTATTGACAGTTCTTGGTTAGAGACACAATATAAGTCTTCCTAGCAAATTACAAAACACACTTCTATTATCACACACTAGAGAGTTGAGTGCTCTAATTGAGAAAATGAATACTTCTCTAAACACAGCACAACTTAGTGAATATCACAGCTGAAACTTTTTGAGGTATGAGCGTTTCAATTGTTTCATGTCTCAGTTATTTATTTTTTCAACATCTAAACCTTCAACCAAAATATCTATTACTATGCAATTATTTAAACTTGAAAGAGGTATTCAATATAATAGTAAAGTTATTTCTGACCCAGCTAATCAGAAAATGAATTTGTTTTCTTCAAAATTCAGATAAACATTTAAGCTTTGAGGGACAAGAATTTAAAGAATAAAGTGATGTTAAAAATGTACATATTGAATACATGGGAGAGATTCAGTAAAGAACTAATTTGGTTCTCAAAGATAATAGGTTTTTGAAATTCATTGATTAAAGTGAATACATTTAAGCATTTAAGCATTATAAAATTAAATTTGGGGAATTACCATTGTATTTAGCTAATAAAAGAAACCTAATCTACACAGACCAAGAGGAGAGAGATTTAGAGAAATTCGCTGAAATACTTGAGAGTAATAGGTTAGCTTAGGTTGACCTAATTAACCCAAGTAATAGATCTTTTGCTGTATTTGTGACCAAAGAGACCTTGGGTTGTTCAGTCTGTTTTATGATCTTTGAAGCTTTCTGGTAACTTCTAAAGCTGCTTTTGTTGTTCTTGGGCAGTCAGGTAGGATGCTCATGGGTACCCATCCTCACGTCATCTTTATCTGAGCTTTCACTGGATTTTACATTTGGAGTCCTGGGTCCTTGCGGGGCTACTTAACAGATGGTTCGAGGAATGAGACCAATACTCCCTACCTAACATCTCTTTTTTTCAGGATAATGATCAGGTCAAGTATGATTTGTCTTTTTCCCCCTCCTCATTGAAGCTCCAAGTTATATGGCTGTACCTGACCCCACTGTCCTGAAACAAGGCTTCTCTAAGGACCCTTCAACCTGGTGTGTGGATGAAGTGATACAGTTCATGAAACATAAAGATCCTAGGATATCAGGTCCCCTCGCTGACCTCTTCAGGCAACATGTAATGTATCTTTTTGATCCGGTTTTCTGCCTTTGAATTACCTCTGTACAAGTTCTTCAGTTGGATGCTGATTAGTGTGGATGGTGGGGGAACCCTATCAACTGATCTTTCCTTATGTGAGGTTACTTTGCTCACAGTTAGAACCTTTAGTGGTAGAGGCCAGAGGCAGATTAAGGTTGGTTGAGGCCCTGGGCGCAGAAATATTTAAACATACTATCAGGTTTTACCGCCAATTGTAAACCTGTATGTAATTAAAATTGCACATATGAAACCAAACTTGGTGTCATTAGAAAAAAGTGTGAAGTTGGGGTTTTGTGGGGCCCTTCAGAAGTCAGGTCCTGGGGTGCACGCCCAGTGTGCCCACCGTTAAATACACCTCTGGTAGAGGCTGGATTTGTGCTTTAAGTGGATACCTGAGTACCTAAAACACTACAAGTCTTCAAGTTCTCCAGAGATTATTCAGCATGGTCACTCACTCTCAGTCATCTTCTTTGTAACAACAGCTATGCTACAAGAATCCTCCTCCCTGCCTCTGCTCCCTGTTTGGCCCCAGGACCATAAATAGGAAGGGGTGACCACAGGCTGTAACAGGGTGTCCTGCTTGTTACGATGCCAATGAATTCAGCAACTGTATAAGATTAAGTGCAGCTTTATTTTAACCAAGAATTCATGAATACTAAATAATATGCTTCTGTGATATAAATTGGTTAATTAAGGAAATAAAGAATTTTAGGAGGCTGCCTTATATCTTTTAAGTAATATGTTTATAATTTTTTCTAATAAGTCATATTTGTGACCAAATATCTGATGTATCCTTTTTAGTATTACAAGAAAATTAATAATTGGTTTTAGCATCTAATTAGCTTCAGACAACTAACTGATGAGCTTTCACCATAAGCACAACACTGTATAGCACATTTACAGTTTGCACTGATACTGACGTACTCATATTCCCAGCCTTTCTAAGAAAGTTAATGACCACTTGAAATTCATTTCTACCACTTACAATTTTTCACCCTTTCTCATAGATAATGTTGCATTTTATTTAACATACAGTATTTAAAATTACTGTACATGTTCATTACTGTACATTTAAAATTACTTTTAAATACATATGTATTTAAAATACATACAGTATTTAAAAGTTTGATGCTTAGGCCATTTTTTAAAGATACTGGATTAAATTTCCTTTTTCTTAAAATTTGAAGTGAATTTAAAAATCATCAAATGATGCTTCACTATATAAATTATATTTTAAATAATTTTCAGGAAATAACTGTGTATTCAGAGACTATATATAGGGAATGTACAGCTGCTCTTCTTTACATGTTCTTATATATAAATAACTGGATAAAGTATGAAAGCATTATTAATTATTATATTTTTTTTCTCTGTAGGAAATTGATGGGAAGGCTCTGCTACTACTCCACAGTGATGTTATAATGAAGTATATGGGGTTGAAATTGGGGCCAGCTCTAAAGTTATGTTACTACATTGAAAAGCTTAAAGAAGGGAAATATAATTTTAAAAATGTATAAGTTTAGATTAGACATAATTCTCAGTTTTCTTGATAACTTATTAATCTAAAAGTATCTTTATTCTCTTAGCAGTTTTAGTTTTTTAGACAGTTCCTAAAAAGATTGTTAAAAGCAGAATTGCAGAGCTACATTACTGCCCAATGTACTTCTTTATATACCATTTAATATGTTAGTATTAGTATATTCAAATTGGCACTTCTTTATGTCTTTTGTTAATTTACATTTTATCATACAGTTTACAAGTATACTTCATGTAGGAAACAGAAAAACAGTTTTGATTTTGGTTAAGGCTTATATATAGAACCAAAACAGCTAAATCCCAAAGGGCAAAGTGTCAGGGATTGACAAGCTCTCTAATAAAATCCATGAGAAATTTTCATTAGATTTTAAAGATACAACTGGAGATATTATCTCTTTCTCATTTATTTTGTGTTTATTTGTGTTCTATTTGTGTTCTACCAGTTTTCAGAAAGGGAATAGCCATATAACTTATTTTTCTTTTGTTATTTCTCTGTATGTTGTATTTGTTCATATTTAAGGAAAAAAGCAAGCTTATAAACTTTCATAAAGTGTTCTTATCAGTTTTTGATAAATTTCAACAGTTACATGCTAGACAGAATAGTTCTATGGAGGAGATAGTAACTACAAGGGTAGATTGGATGGAGACCCAATTTTTTTCAATGAAATACTTATTTTAAAACTTAAAATAAGTAGGCATTCATTTCTCACATCTCTATTTGAAGAAAATTGTGCCCAAAATTTTAAAAGATATATATTTTATTGTCTGTGTTTATTCCTCATATGGATACTATACCATATTTATATATTATTCTATACCTGTAGGTGTACAAAGAAGTAAATCTCTTCTTTTTGAATTTAATATGGCACTTTACACTGCCACAGAGGTAATGGTAAACTATTTATATAATAAGACGTTTTTATTTGGTAAAAAATATGTGCATCATTTGCTGTCACTAGTACCTCTCAGCTTAGTCTTCAGGGGATAAGAAACAATTCATAGATTGGTTTCCATACAGGGAAATTTCTCTGTCCTATGCAATGTTTCTAGTTACTTTGCTTAGTTCTGAGCCATTTATACTGCTATATTTTGGAAGGTGCATTAATTCTGACTTATCATTTTGGGCCTAACTTTTAAAGTAGAACTTTCAGGGGGAAATGGTGCTATATGTTTATTGTTATTACTTTGTATAACTTTGGAATACTGTTTATAAGCTATGAGAGTCTGTGCTAAAAGTATTAGCCACTTGTTGAAAACGCCAGTGAAATATACACCAGGGACAAGAATGTACATTTTATTTTTTAGAAAACCAAATGTACTTTATACAAGAATGCAAGTATTTAAAGGGTGGTTTCACCTATGTTATTCCTTTTGTGTTATAAGATAAAATTCTAATTTAAACTTGGTCTTCTCTCGAATTGTTTGAGTGAAGATACTGTGTCCAGTTAACAGTCCTCAGGTGTTTATACAAATACTATGTTTTTACACTTGTCAGATTTTAAAATATAATAAAGTTAAATAACTGCAAAAACTAGTGTCAAAGCCTCAGATGTGATTTACTTTCACCTCGTTACAGTTATGTATGCATTGGTTATATTGAAAAAGAAGTGCTCTAGTAAGTTTGTGGTTTTATTTATCCAAACACTTCAGTTTTAATACTTGACCTCATTCTATGGGTGAACAGATTCCTAGGAGCAAAGGCTGGTCTCTTGTGGGGACCTTAAATGAGGCCCCCGGGAACAGTCAGAAGTTAAATCAGTGAACCTTATCTGTGCTCAAAACCTTTGTTACTTGCAGTGTTATTGATGAAGCGAGCATGCTAGAAAATGCCAGTGCCCCAGCAATCATCCCACCTGAGTTCATGCATCTGGCTGACAATTCTGGCTGCTCCTTTACCACCAGGGCCAGCAGCCATACTGCCTCTCTGCCTTCAGCTCTCCCAGCTTACTCAGTGGGAAGGCCTTAGAGACCCAGGGTTGTGGCTTTCCGTATCTGACCCCTCAGCCCACCCTGCCCGGGAGCTGCTGCTTAGTGCCTGGGAACCCAGCAACTTCCCACTGTTGCTTCTCAGCAGCCTGTCCCGTAGTTCACCGGAGGAGTCAGAGCCGTAACAGGCTCCAGGGATGGTGCTCAAATGACTGGAATGGGGCGTCCGTTTGCTGTCTGAGACTCGGGTGATTCAGAACCACTGTTCTTCACTGATGGTTTGTAAATTATTAGTGCACACAGAATATCATGCTGTGTTAGCCTCCTGTAAACTGGCCAGGCTTTTTTTTTTTTAATGTCACTTTTGTTATCAGTTTGTTTTTTTCCATTAAAAAGTCTATCTGTTGTTTAATTATATTTTATTGATTATACTATTACAGTAGTGCTGAATTTTCCTCCTTTGCCCCCCGCCCCCCGCAGCACCTCCCCACTCCCTCAGGTAATTCCCCGGGGGCACCATTGTTCATGTCCACGACTCATGGCTCATGCGTATAAGTTCTTCGGCTACTGCATTTCCTATGCTGTACTTTACATCCCCATGTCTGTTCGTTAACTACCTATTTGTACCTCTTAATTCCCTCACCTCTTCGCCCATTCCCTGACACCCTCTTCCTTCTGGCAACCATCAAAATGCTCTCTATATCCATGATTCTGTCTCCTCTTGTTTGGTCAGTTTGTTTTTTAGATTCAATTGTTGATTTTTATTTTTTGCTACCTTATTCATAATTTTGATCTTTTTCTTAAGTCCCTTTAACATTTCATATAATAGTGGTTTGGTGATGATGGACTCCTTTAGTTTTTTCTTGTCTGGGAAGCTCTTTATCTGCTTTTCAATTCTAAATATCTGCTGAGTAGAGCAATCTTGGCTGTAGACCCCTGCTTTTCATGACTTTGAATATTTCTTGCCAATCCCTTCTAGCCTGTAATGTTTCTTTTGAGAAATCAGCTGATAGTCTTATGGGCACGCCCCTGTAGGTAACTAACTTCTTTCTTTTTTCCTCTTGCTGCTTGTAAGATTCTTTATCTTTAACGTTTTGCATTTTAATTATGATGTGTCTTGGAGTGGGCCTCTTTGTCTCCAACTTGTTTGGGACTCTCTGTGCTTCCTGGACTTGCATGTCTATTTCCTTCACCAAATTGGGAAGTTTTCTTTCATTTTTTTCCAATAGATTTCCAATTTCTTGCTCTTTCTCTTTGCCTTCTGGCACCCTTATGATGCAAATGTTGGAGCTCTTGAAGTTGTCCCAGAGTGTGCTTATGCTATCCTCATTTTTTTTACTCTTTTTTTCTTCTTGTTCTGAGTTGTTTTTTGCTTCCTTATGTTCCATATCATTGATTTGATTCTCAGCTTCATCCACTCTACTGTTGTTGCCTTGTAAATGGTTCTTTATTTCAATTACTGTACCCTTCATTTTTGACTGGATCCTTTTTATGCTGTTGATGTCCTCATTGATTTTCTTGACGATCCGTGTAACCAGTATTTTGAACTCTGCATCTGATAGATTGCTTATCTCCATTTTGTTTAGCTCTTTTTTCCCTGGAGTTTTGATTTATTCTTCCATTCGGGCTGTGCTTCTTTGTCTCCTTGTTTTGGCAGCCTCCCATGTATGTCTCTGTGTATTAGGTCCAGCTCTTTTGACTCCGTGTCTTGGTAGTGTGGCCTAATGTAGGTGTCCTGACGTGTCCGGTGGCATAGCCTCCCCTTTCACCCAAGCTGGGTACTCGAGGTGTGCCCTTTGTGTGGGCTGAGTACACCCTCCTCTTGTAGTTGAGCCTTGGTTGCTGTTGGCAAATTAGTGGAAGGGATTTACTCAGGCCAGTCAGCTGCAAGGATCAGCTGTGCGGGGGCAGGGTGGTGGTACTCCAGTGTGGTCTGCAGCTGTGCCACTGGGTGCACTGACCCTGGGGTTTCCTGGGTGGTGCAGTCCAAGGTCAGCCCCTATCTATGATTTGCCCCAGGGCCACCCTGCCTGAGCTGTAAAGCAGTCTGAGATGGCTGCTACTTGTCCTGGGCCTGGAGATCCCCAGGCAAAGCCAAACTGTGAATCTAGGCTGGCTGCTGCTAGTCCCGGGCCTGAGGCCAGCTATTGCTTGCTTGAGAGGATTTAGGAAGTTGCGAAGTGTGAGCCAAGACCAGCCATTCATATGGAAAAGCCGCTTGGGTGGGCCCATAAGTTGGGTGGGGCGGAGTCTCTGGGTCTCCAAGGTGGGTCAGACAGGTGTTAGCCAGGTTGATGGAGTCTCAGATATGGCATCAGCTTTCTGGCTCTGTGGGGGAAGGGTTTGGAAAAGGGACAATGACCTCTGCTTGCCTTGATGCCAGACACTTCAGTTTGTCCTTGTGTACCACTGGTGCCTTTCAAGCTGCTACCCCAGTGTTGGAGCTCGGAGGGAGTGAGTCTGAGTAGGGGACTCCGTGTGTGTATTCTTGAAGAGGAGCTGCTCAGGGCTCCAGTAATTTCTTCCACTGACTCAATCCCCACTGGTTTTTGCTACCAGAAGTTGTAGGTACTTATCTTCCTGGCACTGGAACCCTGGGCTGGGGTTCCTGGTGTGGGGTAGGACTCCTCACTCCCCTGATATCCCTCCCAAATTTTATCCACTGCACCTAGGCGAGGGACAAGCATGTTCCGCATTTGCGTTCTTCCTACCAGTCTGGTTGGATGTGGTGTCTTGAATTCCATAGTTGTCAGATTTCTATTCAATCCAATTTCTGATGGTTCTGCGTGATGGTGGTTCTAGTTTTAGTTGTAACTTCGAGGTGGTTGTGTGAAGTGGCGAGCCCAGTCTGCCTATGCCACCGTCTTGACCAGGTGTGTGTTACGAGTTTTAGTGGTCTGTTTTATAACCATTTATTATTCTTATTCCGTTCCAGTTGTTCCAATCCCCCCGCCCCCCGCCAGAGCTTGCCCACACTTCCCACACATTAGGGGCAACTCTGGTGTTATGGACCCACCGTCCCTGGCTTCAGGGGCGCTGTCATCCCTGAGGGGATATCCTTAATACATAAGGGGCCCAACTCCTCTCCTCAAGCTGCTAGAACGTCTTGGAGGTGACTCCAAATTCATGGAAAGGAGAGCCTCAGGCTGCTTATGATAAGCATGTGCGTCAGCTCCCAGTGACTATGAGCGGTGAGTGTCATGATATTTCAGTCATTCCGTGGCCTACTCTTCAGCTGAAGAACTAAAGCACTTAATTAAGCCCATTTGTTTGGGGAATTAACGCCTCTGAGGCAAGGGGATGGACAAGGCGGCGTCATGGCCTCTGCAGACCCTGCTCTACCTTTGGTCTCCCCACTCCACCTGCATAGGCAGGCCTGGGCCACTCAAGTCCCTTGATGTCAGGATGGGGGGGGTCATACTCCATGAGGCACCGAAGTCAATCCACTGAGAGCATGTCGAACACGTCGCATGTTAGATTTATGTAAGATGAGAAAAGTTAAGTTCTTTGACACATAGTGTATGGATTGACTAATGGAAAGTGATCCGATGTGCTGGGTGGTGGTGACAGTTGGGACCACCCCAGCCCTTCCAAGTTGTTACCTGTGCTTAGAGGCATGAAGCCTGGAAGCAGCATTTTCCAGTCTCCCTTACGGTGGGTGGGTTCAATTCTACCATGAGTAGGGGAGGGAGGAAGGTAATTTTCCACTGCTGGCTACTCAGGACAGGCCTCGGGGCATCAGCAGAAGGCAGATGTAGGTTTCGTCAGATCTGTGGGTGTTGTCTTGAGATTCACCCACATCAGTCATGAGGGAAGCTGAAGCCAATTCAAGAGAGTCCCTGCAACCTTTGCACTCCTGGATCTCTGGAAACTTCTCTTGCCTTGGCCCCCTGCCTTCCAGCAGCTGGATAAGCTTCTGGTTCTGTATGACAGCACTTATGTCCTGAAGACTTACAATGGCTCAGGGGTCCCTACCCAAGCCCTGACTGGTCAACCTCTCTCAGAGTGTTGTCCTTCCCACAGTTTGGAGGGAAGAGTAGAAGTTCCACAAGGAGGGGCCTTTGTTTTCCCCAGTTTAAATAAACTAGTACGTTTAACGGAATGTAAGAATTCTTTGGGAGAGGTGACATCGTTTTATGGATCACATGGGAAAGAAGAATGACGCCTATTAAACTATCACCGTCAATTTTAATATGCACCCAATTTCATAGATGTTACGATGTGAAAAAATGGATGGCTTAAGATGCAGAAAATGTTAACACCCAAAAGCTGAACGCAGGTAATTTATGAAGGTTGATGTAAAGAACCAAGAGCTAGACTACCAGCATAAGCCCAAGTGACCGCCAAGAGAACGACTAAGCTGGTCTGAGCTTTGTTAGAACCACGGTACAAATGAAAGCCAAAGCAATCTAATTGGTCTGCCCCAAATTCACAGTTATCAAGACTTTGAAATGTGAAAGTCTGTCCCCTGTCATAAGCCAAAGCCTTGCCACGAATGTACATTTTACTTGTAGGCATTAACTAATGCTAGCTAGGGCGAAGGCCTCACAGTTAGCAAGACATCCAACGATTTCCTCCATGCGGCGAGGGAAAAGGAGAACAGGCTGGAGCGATTGTAGACTAGCCCAGCCGGAAAGACATGCCATCTGAGTGCCATGCTTGGACCTTGCTTAGATCCTGATCAGAAGAAGCCAACAGTAAAAAGGCATTTATGAAAGAATCCAGGACGGGTGACCACCCAGTGGGTATTAGATGATATGAAAGAGTTATTCCATTGGGACGGTGGTGCTCCTGCTATTATAATTATGTTTTGAAAGGGGGGCGCCCTTATCTCAGAAATAATACAGAAGTTACATGGATGAAATGACATTAGGGACCGTTCTGATGGAGTCCAGCAGGAATGGCTGTACCAGGAATGGGATTAACCAGTGGCGGTACTTGTGTAGACCAGGTGATAATACGTGGGAGATCCTCATACAAATCTCTGTATTCTTAGGTTTGTTTGAAAATTCCCATAACGAAAAGTTTTAAGGAAAGTAAGTATCCAGAATATGAAGACAGAGCTCCTAATTTTTAAGAGATGTCAAAATTCAAGCAAATTCTGCCTATACAGAATTTCACGTAGTCAGTGATAAATGTTTGGGCACCTTCCTTGGGATTGGTTAATATTAGCTGAAAACAGTTAAGCTGCTTACCCCTAGAAACACCTGTTCCACCTCATACGGTTATAAAGGAAAACAAGGTTGAAGCTTTATATTCATATATATATGTACACATATATACTATACTATAGTATATACACATATAGTGTATATGCATTATATATCAAATAATACAGTTTCAAGTGAAAGCACATTCCTGGGTCAGCAAATACAATGGGAAGGTATGTAGAAAACTTTGTGACGAACGGAAGAAACAGGAGGCAGTCCTCTCGCTCTTGCTGTTTGTAGCTGTTGGAGGCCCCTCCCTGCTTTTGATGTCCCGACAGTGTGAATCAGGAAAAGTTAGCCAAGCTTCAGGCTCAGGTCTAGATGCAGGGCAAGGGGAGAGCTCGCAGAAAGAAGCAGGTGGCACATAGAACAGCTACGGATGTTGTCCAAAGAGTTCAGAGTCCTCTGAAAAATGACTGTGAATAATACAGCTGGTATTGAAGAGGTAAACAAGATTAAAGATGATGGGAGAGCTCTTTATTTCAACAATCTCAAAGTCCAAGCTCCCCTTTCTGCTGACACCTTTGCAGTTACTGGTCATGCAGAAGCCAGGCCAATCACAGAAAAGCTCCCTGAAATATTAAGTCAGCTTGGTGCCGACAGCTTAACAAGATTTTGAATGTTAGCTGAACAACTCCCTTGGCAAATGCAGGATAATGGCACCAAAATCAGAAGGCACTGACGAGGAGGATGACCAGGTTCCAGATCTCATAGAAAACTGATGAGGCATCAAAGAATGAAGCTGACTAAAATCGTTTCTGGTTTTTGGAAGCTGCGTGGACTGTGAGTCCAGAGTTCTTCAGACATGGGGAATATCAACTCTTACCAGTTCAATAACATAAATGTTTTGTATATTAAAAAAAAAGCCCTGAAGGGACAGACACTAGGAATACTAGGATAAACTGCACCATGTGGCAGGACTACCATTCTGTGGAATGAAAATACAGATGTTTCTAAAACTCGTCAGCTGAGGGCATAATCTCAGGGGGCTTTTCTGGAAGAATCACTTGTCAGAAAGGGAAACCTTCACTGCATCATTAACACCCTTCTCAAAAGCTGCCTCTTTTCCTGTTTTTTCCCCCTGATTATTGATAGTTTTTTTTTATAACTTTACAATGTACTTTATCATTATTTTTCTTTTTTAATTGTTGACACTATTACAGACGTCCCCCATTTCCCCCCTCCCCCCAACTCCTGCCCCGTAGCGAGGCCTTCACCACATTGTTGCCTGTGTCCATGGGCTATGCGTATATGCATATATGTTTTTGGCTAATCTCTTCCGGTTCCCCCCACATTCCTCCCCTCTGAAATCTGTCCGTCTGTTCCATGTGTCCATGCCTCTGGTCCTATTTTGGTCATCTGTTCATTAGATTCCACATAGCAGTGAAATCATGTGGTATCTGTCTCCTATCGAGCCTTCTGGTGAATTCCTCCAAGTCCAGGCCCGGTTGTTTCAAAGTGGTGAGCACACTCTTAATTTGGTTATTCCAGTTACCATTTCTCTAATTCTGTCTCTTTTCAGACAAAGGGCTTCACTGCCTTTTCCTTTCTTTCCCCTCTTATGTATTAAGGATATCCCCTCAGGGATGATAGCGCCCCTAAAGCCAGGGACGGTGGGCCCATAACACCAGAGTTGCCTCTAGCATGCGGGAAGTGTGGGCAAGCTCCAACTGAGTCTGCATTCACTGGGGACGGGTGCTTTAACAGGAGAGGGTGACATTAAATAGGTGATGTTCCAGTGTTCCCCAGAGCTCCACGGCGGGGACCTAGGCATGGGGTTCTGTGCAGGCCACTGGCTGTGCTGGAGCCCCATGTCCTTGGGCCAGGCCTCTCCTGAGCCACCCTGGCCATTTTCCTTGTCTCTCTTTTTTGGAACTCCTCCCAGGCATAAGAGCATCATCGGAGTCTTGCCAGGTAAGTTAGAGAGAGGTCTGAGATAGAGGGATGTAGCCAAGGGACATGGGCTTAGACACACACACATGCCAGTGTCTGTCTGTGTGACTTTGGTCCCATTACTTTAGCGCTCAAGGGTCGAGGAACAGCCATTCCCCTAGCGGTGTGAGAATTCAGGGACATGCTGCTGAGGAAGCAGCTTGACAGGCCTGGGGAGAAAGTGTGTGCTCCTTCATTCCTGCCTTGCCCCCACTTAGTCTCTGCTGCTCCGTGTCCGCATCCTGTCCACAGCTCACCCACTACATTGGGCCCGGGAAGGCAGCCGTGCGGCTTGATATTAAGGACGACTTTCCGTTCGCTTTTCAAATAAATTTCCACATGGGTCCTGGAGTTACTAGCACTCCACTGGCTGTGCAGTCTTGGTCCCCATTTCTATGGAGGATTACAGTCATCGGGATGGACAGCCTCACATGATGTCCTGGGGTAGGGTCATCACTTCTCCTTACAGCGAAGGCAGCGTCATTGTTGGCCTCTGCTCCCATTTGGTTCACTTCATCCCTGGGCAAGTGGGAGTTTTTCCAATCAGTGATTTGGGGAAGAATAACTGGCTATGTTCTATCAGCCCCGCCTTTTTCCTCATGGGAGAAAGGCTGCTGGCAGGGTGGGATTTCTGGGTGCATGAGTCCAGTTAACACCAGAAGCCACCTACAGGCTCCTTGGCCTGTCACACTCAGCTGTGTCTTCCAAGTTAGCTCTAGTAAGAGAAAGCTGTTATTTGAGCCTCCATCTTTATTCTTTTATTTCTCAACATTTCATAACATGGGAGCAGGGGAAAGGAGTGATGTTTCCTGGAGTTTCTTTGAATGCCTCAGCACACAGCATAAAGTAGGTATCAAATCTGTCTCCCCCTTCCTTCTCTTTCTACACACACACACACACACACACACACACGCACGCACAATTATCAGGTTCTGTTGCTTCTTTCTCTACCACGCAGCTGATTTTGCCAATCCCTTTAGGTATCATCTCTTGCTACATCATTTTATAGACAGTAGTTACCTGTGCTCATGGTCAAAATTCCTATCTTCCCCAGGATATTATGCACCATGAATGTAAAATAAGCTTTTATGTCAAATGCATACACATTCAAAATTGTGGCCCTCAGGACTTAATACGATTCTGCCCTACCTGGCGAATCTCATTTCTTGCACTTTCCTGGCCCACTCACCTCATATCAGCCCAGTCATCTTTACACTGTTTCCATTGTCTATACTCAGGCCTTTGTGTCACCTCATGAAACTCTCAGAAACCCCACTAGAAATACGTCAAGAGGCTCTGTCCTCCTCACTAATGAAGATGTCCCCACGATCCCTGTTCCCTGATACCCACACTCTTGTGGAATCCCCTTCCACTGAGTGTCGGCTGGACTTCCTGCCTGCCTTCTAATGAACAGAACACAGGAGAAGGGATGAGACATCGACACAGATCAGATCAAAAAGACTGTGGCGTCTGTCTTCGCCCCTCTCGGGAAGCCAGCCGCCGCATCGCGTGGCAGCCCTTGACAGGTCTCACGTGTGAGGTCTAAGGGCTGCCAACAACTTTGTGAGTGAGCTGGGAAGTGAATTCCCACTCCACCCCCTTCGAGCCTTCAGTTGAGATCACAGCCCCACCTGGCAGCTTGACTGCAGCCTCATGAGAGACCTTGACATAGAGGAAACCTGCCAAGGTCCTGACCCACAGGAAATGAGAGATAACAAGTGTTTGCTGTTATACAGCAATGTTTAACTAAAACAATGGCTTCTACCCTGTTTTTAATTAAAGGCAAAAGTTTTGCCTGGTTACTATTCTGTTTCCCCAGTCTCACTGCCAAACCATTCTCCTCCTAGTCCCACCCTGCCGCTGACAGCAACCACAAAATCTGGTGAAAAGCCATCTGTTGCCATAGGAATGCTTCTTATCTGCCTAAAGTCCCAATCTCTCAAATCTGAGCTGTGAAAATCTTTGCCCAAAGTCCCAGTGAGATGCCGAAGGAGTGATGGCTCTTGCTCAAAAAAGAAGATATGCAAGTTTCTTCTTGGTGCACGATATAGTTGATATGTGCAACCTGCTCTGGTGGTTATTTTTAGATCTCCTCTCTGCTGGAGTGCCTGGGTCTTGTTTTCACATGTCTTTCAATGCTTGTGTGACTGAATGAGGTCAGCTCCCCAGAGAATAGGAGTTCCGACATCGTCTTTATGGGGAAATTCTGTATGTCCATGGAGATGTATTTCTTCTTTTCCTTGTTTCCCCTTAATGATTTAAAAAATGTTTTGTTGTTTGCCTTTCTTAGGCATGAGCATAGATCTCATATCTGCATGGCAATGTGCCTGTAACACATAATCAGCATTTGAGTGTCACCACTTAGAAATATTCATTGAGTGAGGGTTACTGGTTTGTAATGTTGCATGTTGCTTACCAACTCGGATATCATTATGTTTCAGAAGAGAGCATGGATGCTGGCCAAGTCAACAGCCATGCTTCTGTTAGAACAAGTGCAGGTAGCAAGAAGTGACTGTTGTCGGAAAACAGTGTCCTGATAGAACCCTTCCTGAAATGCCTGAGTCAGCCAGTGACACATGAGCCTCCCTCCCCGGGG
Source organism: Mormoops blainvillei (assembly GCA_004026545.1). Taxonomy (NCBI): domain Eukaryota; kingdom Metazoa; phylum Chordata; class Mammalia; order Chiroptera; family Mormoopidae; genus Mormoops; species Mormoops blainvillei. Next base: position 2,296 of record PVJD01011042.1, on the reverse strand, counting down.
GGACCGTAGAGAAGCTCTGTAGCATGGGGAATGGTGGCAGTCAGCAGTGAGTTCCACTCCAGACATTGTCGAATGTTTGTATTATCTGCTAAATGTATACACTCATGACAATCATGCAAAGGGTTTAAGCTTTCTTATGTAGTAGTAATAAGTAAACTGCCTGACTGGGATGTGGTTTTGGTCACTGTGCTTGTATTGGTCAGGACAAACTATGCTATGCTGTACAACACATGAACCCTGAAACCTTAGTGGCTTAGCTTTTCTCCCAGGTAAAATGCGATTCTCCACAGCTGCTGTTGCTTTTGTGTGGCGCTGCCCCCGTAACACATGGCCACCAAGACTCTTTTCACTGCCTCGGCCCAAAGGTGACCTGTGGCACTTCTACTCAGGGCCCACTGGTAGAACGAGTCATGTGGCCCTGCTGAAGCACAAGAGTTAGGTAGAGTGGTTTTCCCAAGGAGAGGGGGAGGAAGTGGAAGGTTAGGTGAACACACAGCATTGTTTCCACCACAAGGCTTTACACATTATTTTCAAGTGAAAATGGTTGCAGACATGCTTTGGGGTTGGGGTAAGTTGGCGGCCAAACTTGAGAAGCTGGTTGGGTGTAGTGCATAGGTGGGCACAGGTGACTGGATGGGCCCGTGTCTGGTGGAACCCACCTGTCTCTTCTAAGGAGGGCAGTAATCCTTGCGTTTGTTGCCCTGCAAGATTTTTTGAGTCTTACGTTACGGATCTTCCAATCTTTGAGAAGTAGGTAGAAATGCAGATTTTAATGTAAAACCTCCCAGTTTCAAAACGTGGGCTTAAGTATATGACACCATAAGCCAAACAAAATGTGTTGCAGGCCGAATTTGACCTGCGTGCTGCCAGCCTAAGATCTTAGCTCTCTGGCGTAGGAACTTGGATCTCGAATGGTGCTTTATTTATGTGTGGTAGAGCTAACCCCAAAGTTTCTAAGAAGATTCTTGGCTCTGCCTGTGAGCATTCCCTCAAGTTCACCTTGGTTCAGGTTCAAATCCTTCATCCTTGCACTACTCCATGCTCAGCTGAGTGCGGGGCACTTGGCGCCACACTCAAAGGACGACAGAGTCCCTGCATTCCAGGTCACTGCCACACTGTGTACTCTTAAGGCCTTTGGGAAACCACAAAGTGTTGAGAGGGACTGAAGCGCGGAATGCTGGTTGGGCACTTCTTATGAGCCTGGAGAGCTGAACAAGACCTGGAACAGGAAGGTCCTCAGGTGAGCTTTGGACAGGCCCCCAAAGGCTTTAGGAAGCAATGAAAGGGCTATAAATGGGGGGCGGTCCACAAGCAAAACCTGCATCCTGGACATATCATTCTGGCAACCCCCGGTGCGGGGAGGAGAGTTTTCAGCCAATAGCACCCATCACCCACTCTGCACAGTACCCTCCATGCGATCCCATCCAGGTATTCCCCTTGGGTGTGACTCGACCGATTTCATTCTACCTTTTTCTGGGCTGTTCTCAGAAGAGTAGGTGACTCGCTGAGGGTGGCCCGAGTTGTTGGGTTAATTGCAGCCAGCAAACAGTCAAGTGCAACTGCCTTTCCCTTTCAAATAGTAGAAGCAGCTACTTTAAAGTTTGCCCGAGGTCTGGAAGCCCAGCTTCTTGCAGGGAGCTTAGATGAACTTGCGGGCAGAGCCCATTAACGACGGTCTCTCCCGTTTGCTTTCTCAGTGGCAAAACGTCAGGTTAAGAACACGGGGAGGCAAGCAGAAGCCTTGACCATCTGTGACCTGGATTCCAGGCTGCAGACCCCTGTGCCCCATGCTCAGGGACAGAAAATTCTAGGTCCGGTGGGGAAGGCCTTGTGCCCTGTGGCCACTCCTTCAGGTGTGAATGGTGATGAGGTGAGCACGGGTTCCCCCATCCTCCCCCAGGGGCCAGGCACCATGGCCGGGAAACGACATGGACTCATGTTGCCACCACAAAGAAGGTCAGTGAGGAGAGGTCCTGAGTTCTGTGCCTGGCAGCCATGGTCGTCAAATCGGGCACGATGAGGTGGCAGCCGGGGGCATACTCATTGCCACCTGCTCCTGGACCTGGGCCACCTGCCCCCGCCCGGGGGTCCCTTGGCCTCCACAGGCCTGGACTCGGCCTGGGAGACGGACTAGCCTCAATCAGATGTAGCTCTCCAAGGCCACTTATTTATTGTAGGTCACATAACAATGGGGAGGTGGTCGCTTTTATTTACCAGACTCCTTCCTGGTTTCCTTCGTGTTCTTAGCCATCACCACAGCCCCATCTTCCCCTCAGTCTCTGACTCTCTGTCTCTC
>PVJD01011041.1:0-49117 GCA_004026545.1 Mormoops blainvillei | reverse complement strand
CTGGCCCAGTCCCGCAACTAGCTCCTCAGGTCTGGCCATCAACAAGTGTGTCAGACTAGTCCCACTTGTAACTGAAACTACCAGGACAGAAACCAGCTCCACCCCATCCTCCGGTCTCACCCTCCCAGACCCAGCAGGTACACGCTCCGGAACCCTGACCAGCCCAGAGCAGCCACCAAATAGAGGAAGCCCGGGATTCCTTCCACCTTCCTGCTTTGCTCTGGGTGTTCTGACCCTTCCACTTCCTCCTGAGACTGAACGGATGGGCGACCCTGGGGATGAAGGACAGTCCAGAAGAGCCGCCTGCCTAACCCCTAGCCCTGCCGGGCAGGATCTTTGATACTTCGTCCCACCCCGTGTCTGCAAGCTAGGGCCCCGGGCAGGGGTCAAACATTGAGGTCACATGGCCCCAGGGCTGGGAAACTCCAGCGACAGCAGGGGCTGTGCCGGCGCCACTAGTGGAAAGGGGACAGCCCAAGAATTCCCACACCCCTTGTGACCACGAAAGGGACCGCTTCCCTAGGTCAGGTCCCTGTTACGCATTTACTCATTGGGCAAACTCTTTCAAGGTACGCACCGCTGGCACACAGGCCCTGTGGTTTTCAACCGCCTGGGGGTCGCGGGCTGCCTCTCTCTCTCTGTCTCTCCCTCTCCTTTCCTCCACAGTACACCTCGCGCACACGCATCAGGCAGGATACTCAGGACGCAGGCCAGGGAACACACACACACACACACACACACACGCACGCACGCACGCCCGCCCTGCGTAAACAAACCGAGCACGCCCGGCTTGCGGGCACCGGTCCAGGGACTGTTCTCACCGAGTCACGTACGTGCACACACTGCCCCCAGCCCCGCCTGGGCAGACGCTGACGCTCGCCAGCCCGCGATGCCCCTTCCTGCCGGGCTTTGCTGCTTCCAGGCCGGCGCCCCCAGAAGAGGCCCATCACCTCCGCACCCTGCCAAGCTTGCTTCTGCCCCTACTCGTTCCCCGGACTTTGGCCCCTCCCCCCCGCCAGCCCTCCGAGTGATGGGTACGCTGGAGCACCGACTGAGCCAGCCCCAGCGCCCGGCCCCAGGCAAGTGCCCCGGGCGCGGAGACCCGGGCGCGGAGACCCTGCCGCCTCGGGGAGGGGAGAGGGTCCCTGCGCGTGGGTTCCTGTCCCGGACCTGCGTTCCTCACCCTTCTGTCTTCCCACTTCTGGCGCCCGTAGAAAGCGCGGGTCCCGCTGCCGTCCGGGCTGCTGTCCAGCCCGCGCCCTGGTCCGTCTCCCCTCCGGTCCTGACTGCCGGTGGCTCCGAGCCTGGCTCCCGAGAGCGACGAGCTGAGTTTTGTTGTGGGGCGGGCGGTGCAGGGGGCCGCTGCGAAGTTGTAAGGCGAGCTTCCCGGAATTACTCACTCACAGGATTCCTTTCATTCATAAAAACCCAGTCATGCGGTGACGTCACCTCCCTGGCCAGCCCTGGCCCCACCTCGGCCCTGAGCAGCCTCTGGGCTTCTCGGCCCCGCCCCGTCCCGCCCACTCAGGCTCCACCCACACCAGGCCCCGCCCCAGGATTCTGGGTCCCTATTAGGCTGGCTGTGTTCACGTGACACCTCCCGCCAGCCGCGTGGGTGAAGGTGTCATTTGGCTCATTTTACAGTCGACAGTCCCAGGCCTCTTCTTTCGACCTACACCTTCTGCCGTGATGATCTCATTCGATCCCGTGGCTTTAAATGCCACCTATATGCCCCTGAGCTCCAAATTTGTATTTCTAGAGCGAAGCAGCTCCTCTGAGTTTGACTCATTGTTCAAGTGCCCATTGCCCCTTCCACGTGGGTGCCAGATGGGGACTGCAAACACTCACTACACAAACCAAATCCGCCTCCTGACAGACCCTACCCCAGCAACCCGCACTCTCAGTCTCCCTCATCTCAGTTGTTCAAGCCCAGCCCTAGGAGCCTTGCTCCATCCCTTTTTCTCCCTTCTCCCCACGTTCTGAATCAGCCTATCTCTGCCTCCAACACCGTTCTGCATCTGACAGCTGCTCCCTGCCCCAGTCCTGCCACACCGCGCATGCACCATCAACTTACCCGGACCATGGGAGCAGCCTCCTGATAGCCTCCCCGCTTTGTTCCTAAAGGTTTTCTTCACACACCAGACACTGTTTTTCTCAAAGCAAAGATCAGATTGTTTCACGTGCTCCCATTCTCTCTCTAGCCTCCCTGCGCATTTAGGACATAAACTATGCTCCTCCCTTTGGCCTAAGCCACCTGGCCTCTTGCCAAGTGTCCAGCCTCACCTCCTGCCCCTCTGCCCTCACCCCCGCCTCTTTGGTCACACTGCCCTTCTCACTGCCCCTCAGACGCGCCAAGCTCATTCTTGCGCAGGTCCTTTGCACTTGCCGTTTCCTCTTCTGTTCACTGCCTGGTTCTTCCTCACCTCTCTGGTCAGCTCAGATGTCGCTGCCTGGGAGAGGCTTTTCCTGACCTCCCTGGCTAAAGGAGCTCCCACCTGTAACGTTTGGTTTTCCTATAACCTTAACAACTCCATAGGGTATTGTTTTGTTTGTGCGTTTGCTTACTACTTAGTGTCTTTCTTCCCCAGTCAGATGTTTCATGAGAGTAGAGCCTTGTCTATCTTGTTCACCACTGCATGACCCGTGCCCAGAACTGTGCTTAACACAGAGTAAGCCCTCCGTTGAGAAAACAAGGTTGAGGAAATAAAGGCGTGGAGGCCCAGAGAGGTAAAGTGACTTGCCGAAGTCACACGGCTAGAAAAATACAGCTGAAATTTGAATCCAGGTCTGCCCTGTTCCTGGTCCAGATGTTTGGGGTTATGCCCAGCCAGGTAGGGCCAGCATAAATTGAGGGATGTGTTCAGTGCTTTCAAGCCCTACCCAGAAGAGGCAGCTTTGGAGACCAAATGGGGAAGTATTGCCATTTCTTTTTTCTTTCCTTTGCTGTTCCCATTGACTGAAGTGCCTGCCGCCGCTCCAACAGCCATCTCGCCTGTGTAGCTGACATCAGAGCACCTACCTTACTCTACTGCCCAGGGAGCAGGACCTCCCCAACCAAGAGGTCTTCGTGTAGAGCCCTGGTCACCAGCAAGTCTTCCCCTTCCCTTGATATAATGTAATTTGATTTCAGAGCCCTTGTGATGTTTTCCTGCCTCTGGGCCTTGGTCCACCTGGGATTGTGACATTTATCCCTTTCCTCCCACAGGCCTTGGGTTTCACATGCAGACTGGCCCCCTAGCTTCCCAAGTGACCAAATGATGAGGCAGCTTTATCTGACCCTCAATCCCTCTTCACCACCTCCCCCGAAATTGCCCACTTGCCCTACATTTACATATCTATGAGAACCAATCGTGTTACTTCTTAGGGTACAAAAGCTCTTGATTTTAGAAATTGTGTATTTGTGGTTGTTGGTCTCCTCTACCCGCCACGTTCTGTGAGCTTCTCTAAGACTAAGGCCATAGTAGGCGCTCAGCTAGTAAACTAATCCCCATTGGACCACACAACACCCCGGACACCGCGCTGCCTAGCTCCGTCGCTCCCATCCCCAGGCCGCCCGGTTTAGGTTGTCTGCAATTGGTAGCCGCCACCCAGCAGGGACTGTTCCCCACAGGTGTGGGTCCCTTTTCGACCAAGGTCAAGGAACATGGGTGCAATGTCATATTTGAAAGTGGAAGCTTTCTGGCTCAAAGGGGTTTTTTACTGGCCAAGTCTGGGACAGTTTGAGCTTCAGAAGAAATTACAGCAATGATGGATTATAAACTATTGAGTGAGTGAAGAAACCATGAGTCCATACTAATATCAATGAATGAATAAGGAGAAGGGAAGACTCCTCCTGCCAGTAGAAGGAATGATGGAGTTAGAAAATGACCATTAGGCAACCACGGTACTAATAGCGGGTTCCAGTGAGAATCATCAATGGATAGGAGAGTTCTGATGAGAAGCATGATGTGTACATAATTTCAAAGTGTTGCCCTGCAGGCAATTATTAATTACAAATGGAAAGATAGTAACTCCGTAGTGGAGAAACCTGGCAGATACCATCTTTAACTAACTGACCAAAGTTAATATCACCAGTAATGGGACAAATTGACACGTCTTTCTCCTAAGTGACGCCCTGAAAAGGACACAGCATCACTTCTGTTGGAATCCCTGCCAAAAACTCATACAATGAATTTCACCGTGAGGAAAACTGTGATAAATTTAAATTGAGAGAAGTTCTGCAAAATTCCCGGACTGTATGCTTTTAAAAAATGGTCACATCATGAGACAGAAAGACGGGGAACTGTTCCAGATTAAAGGAGTTAAGGAGACATGACCACTAACTGCAGTGTGCCATCTAGGATTTCCTTTTTTTATAAGGACATTATTAAGATAATGGTAAAATCCAAATGAGGTCTGCAGATTAGATAATAGTATCGTATCAGTGCTAATTTCCTGGTGTTGATCCTTGTCCTGTGGTCATGTAAGACCATGTCCTCCGTTTTAGGCAGCACACGTCTGAGTATTTGCAAACAAGGGAGCACCAAGTCAATTCACTCTCAAATGGTTCAGAACCAAGATAGACAGGTAGGTAGATGATTATAAAAACTGTGATAAAATATTAGCAATTGGGGAATCTGGGAGAAGAACCTACGGAAATGCTCTATTATTCCTGAAATTTTTGTTTTAATAAAAGTTGTTTTTTTTTCTTCTCCAAAGCAGGGACTATAGTCAGGGCTCTTCGGTTAGCCTGCAGGCTCAAATCCTAGCCTTACCCTCTCCAACTGAGTGTCTTAACCTTTCGCTGCCCTTTGTAAAGGAGTCCCCTCCTTTGTAAACCGGGCTTACTGACAGTCCCTATTTCATGGGTTGTGAAACAATTTAATGAGTTCACGCATAAGCATTTGGCACAATACCTACTATGAAATAAATGATCAATAAACACTGGGGTAGAGAGAGATGAGCTCTCTGGAGGCCCCCAGGGCACTTCCTCTAAAGAAGCTGCTTCTGCCCTGGGGGGCGACACAACGCCCACGGTGACTTCACCCTGAGCAAGACCCTCTGACAGCGTAGTCCAGCAGGACCCTGACTGTTCACCGGCCTGGGAGTCCAAATCACCAGACAGAACCCAAGCACCTCCCTTGAGGACCCTGGCCCGCAGTAGGTGATTTGCCCACTAGTAGATGCCCAGTAACAGTGCCCTGAACCAGGATCTACAGCTCGGATCCCACCTCTGGCTACACCCACCCGCCTTCCCGCCCCCGTGGGGCTTTCCTCACTCTGACTGCAGTTCCCTCAACTGTTGTGAGCACATATTATTAAGTCAGTGGTTTTTAAGCAAGCCCAAACCACAGGAAAATTCTTCACATGAAGTTGACTCTGCAGTGCACCCCACACTGTGAGACAGCTGGAAGCTGGGCTTTGGTGGAGGAGACCAGGGATGGCTTTAAGGTTTCCCCAGTGCGCGTTCTCTGGAGGCCCTTCCCACTCTGAGATTTGGTTTCTGGACCCCTATCAGTGCCTGCTCCCAGACCCTTGGGTCTTCCCTGCCTCCCTCAGCAGGACAGCTCTCCATAAGCTGGACAGGGTCCTACCTCTCCCGTGGTCCCCTCTGCTGGGTGGCAGTGATGTCAGAGGGATCCCTTTCAGCCCCTTTTGGCACCTGCCCTTGTTCTGGGTGCCTCCCTCCATCCCATGCCTCCTACCAGTTTCTTATTACTGCTTGTTACTATCGCTATATACTTACTACCACGATTGTGTCTACAGGACGCTTCCTGTGTGCCAGGCATTGTGCTAAGTAAGGGCCCAGGGCTGGTTTGCAGGGTTTGTGTTTTCCTGGCTCTTTTCTCCCTCTGCTAAGTAAACCAACCATCCAAAAAAAAAAAAAAAGTGTATATATATATATTTTAAACACATTTCGGTGTCTTTAAAATGCAACTTCTCCTTCTCACAAAGCCCTCCCCGCTAAGCAGCGGTGCACATAGATAGGATCAGCCCCATTGTGAAGCTGAGGAAAGGGACTGATTTACGTATGGGTTCAGGGAGCACCCCCGGTTGGTTAAGGGGTCTGGTGTGCTGGATGGTCCTTAATCCTCTCCCACTGTCTTAGGAGTTAGATAGTACTGTCACCGTGTCATAGGGCAGGGGATTGAGACTGTGGGAGGTGAGGAACTTGCCCAATGTCACACAGCTCATCCCTGGCAGAGGTGGACTTACACGCAGGACGGTCTGCTCCCGGGGCCATGCTCTGTCTCGCTTCTGATGACTCTGCCCACGCCCAGCTAGAGTGGGGGCTGCCAGAGCTGACTGTGGCAGCCGTCAATCGTAGCGCCCAATTCCTGGCCCCAGCTGATTGGCTGGGGGGCGGGGGCGGTGGGCACAACCCAAGTTGGTCCAATTAGAGCCCTTCCAGGAAGAAGGTCTGTAATTTCTTTTCTTTTTTTAGATTTTATTTATTTATTTTCAGAGAGAGGGGAAGGGAGGGAGAAAGAGAAAGAGAGGGAGAGAAACATCAGTTGGCTGCCTCTCGCATGCCTCCAACTGGGGATCTGGCCCTCAACCCAGGCACGTGCCCTGGATGGGAATCAAACCAGCAACCTTTGGGTTCACAGGCCAGCACTCAGTCCACTGAGCCACACCAGCCAGGGCAGGTCAGTAATTTCTGATGGTAAAAGCACTCCTCATTCCAGAGAAGAGAATTAGGTAAATGCCCTGAAAGACAGAGGCCATGGAGGGTCTGGTTCACCCTGAGGCCCCTCTCATGCCCAGCTGGTCATCCCTTCCTTGGATTCTGGGAGACTCTTGATGACCTTACAGTCACGTATGCCACTCTGAGTTGGGCTTCTGTCAGTTACAATCAAGAGGGTCCTGACTCATTCTCATCTCTTTCTCCTTGATCCCCTAGAATGCTATACTTCTTACTCAGTTTATTCTTCTGGGAATCTCTAAAAATATGGTTATATTGCTATATTAAATTAATTTATATACATTTTAGGAACCTTTCTGCCGAAGACTGCCTGGGAATATGATACTATGATTTGTAGTTGATTAAGCGTGGAGGTTTATGTCATCATAAACAAAATAGAACCTTGTTGCTTGTCAGTCAATGTACAAGTCATTGGGGATGTTCACAACTATTGTGGCTCCTCTCCTTGCCGCATGGTAGGACTGCCGTTCTCATCTCCCTTGAAGTTGGGTGTGACCATGTGACATGCTCTGTCCAGTGAAATGTGAGCATGAGTCACACGTCACTTCTGAGCATACCCGGAAGAGCTGGCGTCCGATTTACAACATGCAGATCCCCTGCCACAAAGATCATGGAAGCCCGTGTTGGGGAGGAGGCCCCTGCAGCCTGGGTTCCTGAGTGACTTTGATGAACATAAGCCCAACCCCTTCCCCACACTGGACAGGTAGTGTGAACAAAGACATTAACCTGTGTTAAGCCAACGAGATTGTGGGGTTATTACTACAGCCTCCTCTAGCCTGTGCTGCCTCATAGAGTCTGAAACATGAGTCATTGGAATTCCATAATTTCTTCAGGAAAACCATATGTGCCTTACATTCTATGGCTTTTCCACAATAAGCAGTTATCTGTGTACCCGGGACAAGTTTATTAAATTGTGAACTCCAAGGGCAGGGATACAGACAACTTTCATGTCCCCAAACCACCAAGAGGGGAGCCATACACATAAGGGGTTCTTCTTCATAATTACTGGCTGAAGAAACTGAAGTGAGGACGAGAAGCCCAGACAAGAGAAGAAAGGGTGGGACAGAGACCGCCCACACTCTGACCCCCCAGGAACCCCACGCTGGACTCCTATCCCGAGAGGCTCTCTGTGATTGCTGCTGGCCCACGCCCCCGAAACACCCTCCCCTCAGCCTGTCCAACCCTCGCCATCCTTCAGGACCCAGGTTCAGACCAGCTTCTGGCAAAACTACCCCGGCCCCTGGCCCCGAGCACCGGCCTCTCCTCAGGCCACCGTCTGCTCTGTGAGCCCTGAGCTGGGGAAACCCTGCCTTCACCGGTCAGGACTGGCTTTCCTCTTTGGGATGGGAATCTGCCGCGGCTGCCTCGCAGCTCAAGGTCACCGGCACTCATTTCCTTCCTGAGGAGGGCACGAGACCCAAGGGCCCCCTCATCCAGTCAGAAGCCACATAATTAGTGTAATCACACAGCTGCCTCCTGACCTCCGTGCCCTTCAGCCACCTCTCTCACAGCAGCAGAGAAGATTTTTTTTTCCACATCACTTTCCCCGCTCATAACCCTCCTGGGGCTCCCACTGCCTGCAGGGCAAGGTCCTCATCCTCAGCCTGGCACTGGAGACCCTTCAAGCCCGGCCTCTGCCGCTCACCCACCGGCTCACCCGCTCACATACCAGGTTCCAGCAGTGCCCGACCTCTTGCAGTGCCCCAAACAATCCACGCAACCTCATGACTTCGACCTCCGTTCATATGGTTCTTTCCACCTGGAATGTTCTTGCTCTCCTAATCCAGCTGGGAAACTCCTACTCAGCTTTTGAAACTCAACTTAAGAATAGGGGTAGGGGTTGGTAAATTTTTTCTTCTCTCAAGGGCCAGATAGAAGTAGTTCCGGCTTTGTGGACCATATGGTCTCTGTCATGATTACTCAACTCTGCCATTGGAGAAAGCATAGGCATATGTAAACGAATGGCGTGGCTGCGTCCCAATAACACTTTGTTTATAGAACAGGTGGCAGGCGGGATGGTTTGCCCACCCCTGCTCAAGAGTCATCTCAGAAAGCTTCCTATAGGGCAGAGTTCCACCAGGCCTTCTTACAATGCCCTCTATACCTTACACATTTTGTCATAATACAAACCCCATCCGTAATATGCTACAGTCGTGGTAATTACATGGCACAATAGCCATACCATTGTCTCTCACTCGGATTTTTGCATTAGCCTCCTCACTGGTCTCCCAGCCTCTGCCCTTGCCCTTACAGTCTCTTCTGTAATAGATCTGTTAAAATGTAAGTCTGATCAGGTCACTCCTCTGCTCAAAAACCTCCGTGGTTCCCCATTTCCCTCAGAGGGAAAGCACAAATTTTAAAATGGTCCACAATGTCCCACAGGCCCCGACAGCCCTTTGGCTTCATGGCCTGCCATGCTTCTGATCTCTCATTCTTCTCCAGGAACACTAGCCTCCTTGCTTTTTCTGGAACAAGCAAGAGAGACACCTGCCCCAGGGTCTTTGCTCTTGCTGTCCCCTCCATCTGGAACATTCTTTCCTGGGTCATCACATGGTTCACTCTCTCTTCAACCTCAGGTCTTAATTTATTCCAGTTTTTTAAATTGTATTTTTTCCATTACCATTTATCCCTCTTTTACCTCCTTCCCCCCTGCCCAACAATTACCACACAGGTCTTTATTTAAATACCTCCCTTCTCAGCAAGGCCTTCCTTGGCCACCCCTGTTAAAACTGCAACTCTCCCCTGTCTTTCCTCCCTGCTTTTAGAGCATAGCGTATATCTAGCCCATGGCAGCAGCTGCAGATTCCAAACTTTTTAATTATAATAATGTTCAAACACAGATATGGAAGGACTAGGGCAATGGCACTCATATACACAACCCCAGATTCAACACTCAAGGTTTTTGAAAGGAAGATGCTTAACATCATGGCATTTCACCTACAGACTTTAGCAAAACACACTCTATGTTTGACCTCTATCTTGTTTATCATCTGTCTTTCCCTACTAGACTGTGAGCACCAGGAGGGTGGAGACTTTTATCTGTTTCGTTCATTGCAATTCATCAACGTCAAAAACATTGCCAAACTTCTATGGGTTAGGGAAAGGAAAGACAAGACAGATCCTGATTCTGGTTCTGCCTCTAATTCACATGATTCTGGGGATCATTTCCCCTAATAGAACCTTGGTTTCCTTATCTATAAAGTGGGAGAAATATTACTACTTCTCAGGGTTGTTGTGAGGATGAAACAAGGTAAGAGTGTAAAATTGCACTGTTAGCATGTCAGTTAAATTTCCATCTAACTCCTTGAGGTAGTGTAACCTAATATAGGTCCAGCTGCCTGCTGCTATGACAGCCAAATTCGAGAGACAGGTGCTGGTGTAAGGAAAGTGGTTTATTTTCAGGTGCTGGCCACCTGAAAGATGGGGGACTTGTGTCGCAAAGCCCATTTCAACACCTCAGTGCAGGGAGAGATTTTTATGAGGGAGAGGGGAAGCAGAACAAAGAAATCAAGGGAGGGGGTTGAAAACTTCTCTATGTGCAGATGAGCACAGTCTATTCCGATAAGGCAAATGATGGTCCGGTGTGCGTCATCCTGCTTTAATTACCCTGGCTTTATGTCATTCTGGCTCTGTGGTTGAAGGTCAGTGAATCTCCCAGAACTGGGATGCCTGAAGGCCGGAGTTTGTCTCTTTTGAAGTTAGTTCCTAGGATTCTTATACAAACATGCTGTTTATCTACAGGCTACACATTAGCCAGCATTTACAGAAACAATGTCAAAAGATTGGTGGGATGGGTTACAATTCCCCACTGTTACAGGAGGGCACTTGGTCTAGTCTGACACTCTGGACCCTGGGCTCCTAGAAGGCTCTAGAACATTTGTAGCTGCAGGACCTAGCATAGCCCCTCAAGAGAAGCTCTTTGACTTGAACTCCTCCAATGGAAAATCCAGTAGAAACCCAACTGAATATATTCCCTTGTGCTTACTTGCCCCTCACTTTCCATTGCTTATTTATTCCATGCTACCTAATAACCACTATACTTCATCTCTTGCTTTATCTACTCATTTAACAGTTTTCACCAGGTATACCTAGAGGAGGGGCCCTCGACTTAATTAGGCCCTGAGATTCTATTCGATTAATTTCTTTCACGGATCTTTGAGTATGCCTAAAGAGTGATGCAGCCTCCCTTGGCTTTTTTTGCATTTCAGATTCAGATGTGTGTCTGTCTTGATAAACTTGCTTTGCAGATTCATCTTGAACACAAAAGTGGATGTTTGTTGAAGAATGGAACTCACTCTGTTGAACCTACACATTTTCTCAAGTCCGATTGCTTGGTATGCCTGACCTATTGCGAACTCCCTGATAACCATCGCCCTAACTTCGCTTGTTATGGGTGTGTAGAGCAGGATATTTTCATTGAGAATTCTGAGTCTTCACCCCATTCTCTCTAGGCCAAGCTGAAGCTCTTGAGCAAAATTTTAATTAGTTTAAGGGAACAGTTTCCGCATCTGTGTGGATGAAGAAAAGGGGTTCTATGGAAGGTAATTTCACAGGGTGATATGATCACGAATTCCTAACTGGGCAGGTCATGGTGGGTAGTCATCGCCCAGGCCTATAACTTCTTTAGTGACAGGTTTTAAGCCAGGCCTGTCCATTGTTCTTGTGCATCTAGATTAACATACCTCTGAAATACCAGAAGAAATAACCCTCACAGGGGTATTAGCCCTCAAGAGCACACATAGTCTTTGTAAGTATGCTGTAATCCAATCCCACCTTGCTTTTTCTAATCTTCCTTAATTTCAAATGCATAAAAAAACCCCTGCAAAACTGTTATTCCCGGAGCATTTGAGATCTTGTTCCCTGCCATACGTCCTCAGTTTGGCTAAAATAAAAGCATAAAGTTTATCTACAGGTTTGGATGTTTTGTAAATCGACATCTGCAAAAATGCCAACATGAGTAACTCAACCCAACGATGATGGATGTGAAGTCCAATTACTCTGTAACTGGTAAAACTCTGTACCAATGTTAGTTACTATAGTTAGTTTATCACCTATCTAGATTCTTAACTAAACCTTGCTCCAATTGCATTGGCTGCCCTCAGTCTGGGCACTAGTATCTTTAGACAGACTGAGGACCAAACTCCCTTCGTTTCACCCGAATGACAACAGCAACTCCATTTCCCACCCGGACAAAGAGCAGTTTGGAGAATTCATCTAGACTTAGGATCGGGGGGTCATTAGGGGATTAAAAGTTATCCAATCAAGCCTGGTGGGCAGGAGAGGGGCCCTGTTCTGCTCAGTCAGAAGCAGGTCTGTGCCTAAAACCCCGTGTCCTTGTTTCTTTCCAGCATACCTCATTCTCAACATTACTAATCATAACAACTGCCATTGATTGAAATCCTATGTGTAGACCTGGGGACTAATTTATCTCCAGTCATCACAACAACCCTATAAGGTACTACTGTGCTCACTTCTCAGACATCACAGGTGCTCATAGAGATCAAGTCATTTGCCCAAGTTTCTGCTGAAAGTGCTAAACTACTTCCTGATATTGGCTGGGGGTAGGGATGTCTGATAATGAGTAGTTTTTTTTAGCCTAACTATACTTAAAATGATTGGTTGTTTAGCTGAAACTCAAATTTAACTGGGCATCCCTGTTTTTATTTGCTAAATCTAGCAACCATAGCTTGGGGGGCGTTCCCGGCAAATCAAAGCAGGTTCCTCCCTGTTATGCCCTAGGTCTCTGCTGGTTTTAGTTTTCCGTTTATGAACCGTCACTAACAGTAGGTTCGGACTTCAGGCCTCTGACTTTTTCGGGACGCGAAGGGCAGAGGAGGGTAAGATTCCTGCCCCTCACCAACATGTCTGCCGAAGGCCGTCACGAGAACCTTCCGCCCAGCACAGACATGGCCACGCTCCCTGGACGAGGATTGGCTGCAACCCACAGCCCGGCCTCCCTCGGAGGTGTGAGCCCCTTCCATTGGGCAGTTATAAAAGATGGCGGAACCCCGTCCCCGCCTTCCTCGCGCGCTGCGCTCGCGGCGCGGAGGCGGGGCCGCAGCGGCGGCTGGGGATGCACGGCCTTCGGTGATTGGTGGAGAGCAGTGGCTTTGTGGCTGGGGCTTGTTTGCAGAACTAGGAGGAAGTAGAAGTGCTGAGTAAGGCGAGGTGAGTGACGGGGCACGGAAGGCGGGGCCTGGGGGGCCCTACCTAGACCTCCTCAGTGCTCCAGACTTTGTGGTTCCTCCTTCGCACCTACCTGTGGTCGCTGATTCTGAGGCATGTCTTCCACTGACCCTTGTGTGACCCCCGAGTGATCCCAGGTTCCTCCCTTTGATTCACCAGCGTCCCCAACTCCCATCCCGTGACCGCTGTTGTCCCCCAAGGACCCCAGCTTCAATCCTTTTGTACCCCAGCCTGCCCTGCGTGTCTTTCCTCTGTCCATCTTTCACTTCACGAGTCAGCCCCTCCTCCCTTCCGCACCTGTTGGTGCCTCTCAGTGGCCCCGGGGCCCACTCCGGCCCCATGGATT
Source organism: Mormoops blainvillei (assembly GCA_004026545.1). NCBI lineage: Eukaryota > Metazoa > Chordata > Mammalia > Chiroptera > Mormoopidae > Mormoops > Mormoops blainvillei. Next base: position 35,900 of record PVJD01011041.1, on the reverse strand, counting down.
ATCCCAGGCCTTTTCCTGTGCCTTCTGAGTGCCGCCGAGCTGTCCGCCTCTGTGTTTTCCCACTCGACCCCACTTCACCTTTACTTGTCTCCCCTGATCTCCATTTTACTTTTCCCCATTTCTGATTCCCTGTTTCTTCCTGCCTGTCGTCTCTCCTGTACCTTCAGAATTCGTCTGCCTGCCCCCCACCATACTCCCTCCTTCCTCCATAGCCTCCTCGCCCCAGAGTCTCCCAGCCCCCCAGTCTTATGCCCACCTCCTGCTCCTACACATGACCTGGAAGCTGGTGACGGGGTGCGTGTGACCCATGTGACCATGTGACTGGGACATGCAGGCCCCTGGGTGTGGGAGCGGGAGGGCACAGGGCTCAGGGAGGGATCTGGGGGCATTTTTTTAGTGGATTATCAAACAAATACCTTCACTTCCCTTACGCTTCTGGATTTTTCCCTCACCTGCCTCTTACCCACCCAACAGGATGCCAGGCAGGTTTGGTTTGGCAACACATATGCTCCACCCTTGGGCCGAACGCAGTGTTTTCGCTACTGCCTGTGTCTCAAAGTGTTCCTGGAACGTGGTGGCCATTTTTCATCTTAGTCTCAGTTTCTTCATCTGTGACCCAGGGCGGGGGTGGGGGTTGTTGTTGTTGTATTTTCTGCCATCATAAGGTTGCTGTGAGGTTCAAAATTTGAGATAATGTAGAAGGCAAAGCTTTGTAAACAGTATGGTCATAGACAGGAAAGGGAAAAGGATGGAGTGGGAAAAACAAGGAGGAAAGACAAGTAGAAGGTACTTTCTACTTAGTCTTTCACCTAGTATTTGTCAGTATTTATTGATCATTTGTTCTGTCAGGCTCTCTTCTGTGTAATCCTTACCATTCATTCACTCATTCTTCAGTCCTCATTTATTTAACAGATATTATTGGACTGTGGACTGCGTTCTAGGCTACCCTTCATGTAGCCCATGTTATTCCCATTTAACATAAGGAAGAGAGAGGGGAGGCAAGTTGCCTGAAGTCTCACCCATTGATGTGGGTCGGAGCTGGAATCTGAACCCAGTACTTTCTAACACCAGGGCTGGTATGATTGCCCTGCTGTTGTCCAGGGCACTTTTTCTCCTTCCGTGGGTGACCGTCTGGTGAGATGACTGTATCCCCAGAAGGGAATTTCCTTCTCAGCAGAATGACATCAGCAATAGAGGAAGGAGGACGCCAGATGTGTGCGCCTTGTGTTATAAGCTTCACTTTGCAGAGGGTTGCTCCCTGGGAGGACATTTTAATAGGTTCATGCCTTAAATGCCTCTTCTCTTTTTTTGGCCATCCTCTTTTTTTAAATTTTTTATTTGGGTGATTTCATCCAGACTCATAGCTTTATACCATCTCTACCCTGAGAGCTCCCAAATTTTTATCTTCAGTCCAGTCCAGACCTTTCCCCTGAATGACGGACTCACAAAGCTAGTTGCCCACTTACTTAATACCCGAAACTTAGGCGTTTCAGACTTAAAGTTTTTAGAATTAAGCTCCTGATATTTACCCCATTATCCGTTCGCCACCCACATCTAAAACCTGTCTCCCTCCCACCCCTCACTTTGCCATCTTTAAGAAATGGCAGTGTTCTTTGAGTTGTTCAGGCCAAAGCTGTAAGAGTATCTTTGATGCTTATATGCTCTGCATCCAGCCAGAGTGATCTGTTAAATTAACGTCACTTCCTTTGCTCTAAGCCCTGCAGTGAGTGGCGTCTCTTCTCAGTGTACATGCCTGGCCCCTGTTACCTCTCTGAACTCACAGGCTTCCTTGCTGTTGCTGGAACTTACCAGGCTTGCTTCAGCCCCAGGGCCTTTGCACTTGCTCTCCCCTCTACCTGGAAAACTCTTCATCTAGATAAAGAGTTTTGACTTTTCAAAAAAAAAAAAGTATGACTTTTGCCTTCATTTCCTTTAAGTTTTTATTCAAGGTCAAGTTCTTGGTCAGGACTTCCCTATTCACCCTCTTTAAAAATTAAGTCTCTGGACACTTCCTGTCTCCCCTCTCTGGTATATTTTTCTCCTTAGCAGCTAGTCAGCATCTAAAACTAAGTATATTGTTTGTCTGTTTATCCTCTTTATTATTTATAGCCCTTTCTAAAATATAAGTTCTAAGAGGGCAGGGATTTTGTCTGTTTTGTTCATTAGTGTCTTCTTGGCAGTTAGAACAATACCTGCCATGTAATAGGTCTTCAGTAAATATTTGTAGAGTGAGTCATAAAATGGACCACCCTGTAGCATGCCACCAGCCCCAAATTCCTTAAAGTTATTGATGTTTCCTGTCCTCGGGAGCTCCAGCGACACTTTGAGGGTGCTTTGCTTCCAGCCGTGGTCCAGCTGGGCAAAATAAATGAGACACCTTTTCCGCTTTTGAAGGAGGGTTTTGCTTTGGCCCATGCGAGTGGCAACACATTTGTCAGATGAGGACCTTAGCGTTTGGAGTGAAGAGTCTGAAAATCAAGCCTCACTCAGCCATTTTCTACTCAGGCTTTCTCCTGCAGGCCATCGGAGGAGTATGGCTGGTGTCCTGGATTCCAGCTAACTGGGTTCAGATCTGGCAAGTTAGTAACTTGTACCTCAGTTTCCTGGGTGTAACATCTTCTTTTATGAGTGTTTTGAGGGATAAATATGAGAATTACCTAAAAAACTTGGTGAGGCTCCTGGCACTCAGTGGGTGCTAGGTGAATGTAGCAATGTTGTTGGGGTATAAGGCGACGGGAGCAAGCTCCTTCCCATGCGTCACTTGATTAGCAGAGAGTTGGGGGCAAGCTCGGGCCAGAGTGAACATTTGGAGGGACATTATGTTTTGGAGGCAGCCTTGGGGGCCTAGAGGCTCAGATGGGGGGTGGAAATATCATTTGACTTGACCCTTATTTTCATCTAGTCTTTCCTTATGCACTAATTAAGTACCTACTGTGTGCAGGCCATCTGCCTAGGAGTTCAGGAGTCTGAGGAAGAAGGCATGCGTCTCGCCGTCAGGCAACACTTCCCATCTCCTCTCCCTGGGCCTTGGTGTCCCCATGTTCCCCACAATTGTACTTTTTCTCTTTGACGGGCATTCGTGAGCCTCAGGGCAGCTAACAGATGTGAAAACCCTGCCAGCCGTGAAGCATGGAGGGGAGATGTGCTCACGTGCTGTGCTGAGAGGTGCAGGAAGGAAGTCCACAGGCGTCAGCTGAGCTTGGTGCCCTGATCAGACCCTGTGTTCTCAGCCTGTCCAGCCAGGGCAGTGGACTGGGGGAGACATCGGCTGCACGGGAGGGTGTCGCTGTCCTGTGCCTGTTGTTCCAATCATGGGACATCCTGTCGTAAGCAGCCAGGGCTCGTGAAGCCAGATTTCCAGCTCGAGCAGCTCAGTGTGTGCTCCCAGAGTCCCCACGTGGCCAGTCTTGTGAGGTCAGCTTCCTGGCCTGGCTGCCTGTGAATCCTGTCACGCAGCTCCCGGGCAGCCATCCTGCCCCTCTGGCCAGGCTTCTTCAAGTAGGAGGCAGAAGGCTTTATGAGCCTTTCCACTTGGAGTGTGAAGGAGCGCAGCTGGCGGTATAGAGAGCCGAACTTTCCGGACCAAAGCTCGGGGCCACTCCTGGCGCCCAATAGGAGCCCGATCAAGGTTTCCCTGGCACAGGGTCGAGCACGCCCTGGGCCTTTCTGCTGTGGCGACGCCGCTCAGAGTGGGTGGGGAATGGGGTGTGTGGTCTGTTACCACCTGCAAGAGGATCAGAGAGGTGGGGGACGGGGTGCTTCAGAGGTGCCTGCCAGTGGGCTTCCAGTCGGCTCATCACTACTTCTCACTCATTCACCAAACATTTGTTAAATAACCACTACTAGCCAGGTGCGTGGGTAAACAGAAGGGGGCAGGTGAGCAGCCCAAACCTGCAGATACACTGTCATCATCACAGGATAAGGGCCACAGTGGGGGTGTGCACTGGGCTGTGGTGGGTATATGGGAAGGAGCACGGGCAAGGGGGGCTGAGAGCAGGGGAGGCACAGGGTATGGTTCTTAGAGGAGGTGGCACGTGAACCGAGGCTTGAAGAACAAGACGGGGTCATGCATTGGTCTAACAGTCCTTTATTGAGAGCATCCTCTGAGACAGGGAAGACAGACGGGGTGGGGCAAGGGAGAGCAGGCGTGAAGGGACACTGAGGCGCGAGTGTGGCATGCTCCTGGAGGTTTCGGTGCTGCCCTGCAGCTGGAGTAGCAGTGCAGGCGGCGTGCTGCCTAGGTGGGATGTTCACATCCTTCCTCTGGAAGGTGGTGGGGAGCTGCTGGAGAGACAACCTGGTTTGCGTAGAGGGGGCGTGAGATGGGTGCGGTGGACCTGGCCTTCACGGTGCACGTGTACAGAAAGGGAGATAGTGTCACAGGGGGCGCAGATATCGTGCCCCCATTGCTCCCAGGGGGCAGCTGGGCCTTGAAGGAGGAGCAGAGGCCCTGACAGGACTGGGGGAGGGCGTTCGAGGTAGGACAGGCCAGGAAGTGGTCTCTTTCACTCTGGGAGAGCTGTTTTCACACCTGATGGCTTTGTACTTCCTCTCTTGCCTGAGAGCAGGCAGAGTTCTTCAGGGAATTCATGGCCGAGGAGGAACCAGATACCTGGGGGCTGAGTTCTCCCTCACCACCCCCTTAAACCAACCCACGTGCTCTCCCATGCTCTGCTACACTTACCGAGCTTGTCTCCTTGCCCGTGAACGAGGGGGGCTATGCTGAAGGCTGGCATCGCAGATGCTGGACAGATGGCTCCATGGTGACCGGTGTTCATGTTGACAGCAGCAGCGACTGTAGCCCCTCCTCTGTGCCACACAGACCCAGTGCAAATGCTTGTTCCCAGATGGGTCAGGCGGGCTCCTGTCCCCATGCCTTTCCACACATTCTCATGGGCTCTGTCTGTTTGGAAGACCTCTACCCTGTCCCCAACTTAACAGTACTGCTCTAAAGCCACCTCCTCTAGCCATCCTTCCCTGACACTTCCCCCTCAAAGGACTGTGTACATTTTGAGACAAGAACTGATCTTGGGTCTCCTTGTGACTACTTATTTCATAATGAGCCCAACTAGCCACTTCTGGGGAATTCACCCAGGATTCTGCCTGTTGGTTCCAGTCGCCCTCTGGTCCCAGGAAGGGTTTTGTGTTTTTCTTCTCTTCTCTTCTCTTCTCTTCTCTTCTCTTCTCTTCTCTTCTCTTTTCTTTTCGATATCAAGATGTCCTTTTTATTTATTTATTTATTTAAATATATTTTTAAAAAAGATTTTATTTCAGAGAGAGGGGAAAGGAGGGAGAAAGAAAGAGAGAGAAGCATCAACGTGCAGGGAAAACATCAATCAGTTGCCTCTCATACGCCCCCAACTGGGGACCTGGCCTGCAACCCAGGCATGTGCCCTGACAGGGAACTGAACCAGCAACGATTAGGTTCGTAGCCCAGCACTCAATCCGCTGAGCCACAGCAGCCAGGGTCAACATGTCCTTTTTAAATTGTTCTTTGGACACCCACAATGTAAGGCCTCTTTGGGCCTCAGTTTCTTTATCTTTGACATGGGGATAATGCTGTTTGTCCCTCTGCCTCACAGCTCCTCCAGGGCGCCCCCCCCAACCCAGCAGCCACTGTAATTCTTCCCTGAAGGAACTGAGCAGGCAAGCCGGGCCTCAGACGGGGGTGGAGGAGAAACACTTAAGGAGAACTGGCCAGAAATACCCAGCCACACTTTAGGGGAAACAAAATCGATGGCCTGGAGATTGCCTGGAGTGGAATCAGAACTGTCACAGTCACCATCACCAGACAGGCTCTTGGGTTTGTGTTCTTATTGCTTGTGGCATTTGAGAGGCTGCTTGAAGCAGCGTCAGGTGCCCAGCAGCGTATGGTCCCTGTCAGATGACCCTGGTGTCACCTGGGTGCAGGGAACAAGCTCAGGTGAGGATACAGAACAGTTGTCAGTAAGTGAAAGCAAATGTTGACACCGTGGGGAGGTCAAAAGGTAAGCAGCTGTGAGGATGACAGGGCCGGCGCAGGGAAGGAGTCAGCTGGAAGGGACCGGCTCCGCCCAGCCCAGCATCCTCCCCTGCAGCTGTGCTGGAAAAAAACCTGGGCCCTGAGGTCAGAGGCTGGGCGGGGGTGGGGTGGGGGACGGGAGGAAGGACAAATCAAGCATGCGCTGTCTGCCCCACACGCTCTGCTTTCCAGGCTGGCCTCAGCGTGGCTCCAGGATGTGGCCCGGTGGTCTTCATTTCCTTTCTTCCACCTCGTGATAACAATGGCCACTGTTTGTGTGCTCAGAGCATCCTGGACACTTTCCCTGCATTGTGTCATTCCATCCTCTCGCCCAGCCTGGAAGGTGGGAAGAGAGCCAGGTGTGTCCTTGCAGTGGTCAGGCTGCTGTCAGTGTGTGGCAGGCACCCCCGGCACCTCCTCCCTGAGGAGGGTGTGCCTCCCCTGGGGCTGGTATCTTCCACCTAGCTGGGTCCCTGGGGTGACTCTCCGCCCCTGAACCCGAGTGGGCTCCCCGGAACTGGGTGCCGCTGACCTCCCCACTCCCTGTGGGCCCCATTCCCGGCGCAGCCAGTGTGCCCTCTGGGAAGCCGCCATGTTTCTAGGCCAGGCCTCACCCCTCGACCCCCCCATCTCCCCAGCTGCAGGCCCCAGGACTCAGCCTGTACTCCTACTTTCTTTAAAAAAATATAATCATTTTCTATACCTTTTCGAAAATAGGGAAAAGAAAAACATTGGCCATAAACCCAGTGCCTTTATCTACTCTTAGTATTTTGGTATGGTTTTTGTCAATCTCTCTGTCTCTCTCTTTTTTTGCTGTGTGTACTTCTTACTCGGTTTAATTATGTGAGTTATGTGCTGACAGGCTTCCTGTGGGCCAAGCTTGGCGCTAGCTGTGAGTGTACAGGGCACAGCCCCTGCCTTTAAGAAGCTCAGATTCCAGAACCAGCCCATTGGGCTTGGGCCCTCCCTCCTCTACCCACTAGCTGTGTGAGCGGGGACGTGTTTCTTTGCCTCTCTGTTCCTTGATTTTCTCACATGTAAGATGAGGATAACAGTGGTAACGGAGGTGTAGGGTGGGTGCGGATGAAGTGATTAGTACGTGTGAACTGCTGGAACAGGTCCAGAGCATAGAAAGAAGCCGGTGAGTGTTCGGCGTGAGTAGTGTTAGGAATCGTACAGCCTGGCCGGAGCATCAAAGGCGAGGAAGGACATTCCAGATAGACAAACCAACACAGGCAGGCGGGGGGTGTGTAACTGTTGCTTTCCGCTGTTGCACATGGTCGGGAGCTGACGGGGCGGGGCTAAACGAGAGAGGCTGCACGGGCAGGCGGGGCCCCGCAGGCTGTGCTTGTAGCCCATGAACAGCACAGGGTGCGTCACAGGCTTGATGCCACTGAGCCTGTCATAGAATGCCACATGCTTTTCCTCAGCTGTTACAACCTTCACCGTCACAGGTTTTAATGTGACCGCACAGTGTCTCTGGGGTGAATGTTTTATAATTTATAATTGCCCCAATGTCGGGTATTGAAGTCACTTCCATTTCTGGGTCAAAACAAAAACGTTATAGTGCACATTGATGTGCACGCCTGTCTTCCATTTTGAGACTTCTTTTCCTAGTTCCCACACCTTCCCTTGGGGTCCCTCTCCTCTTCCCTGGCTCTGGGGAGGGGGGCAGGCACCCCAGCTCCTCTGTCTTTATAGTTCTTGATGCGGAAGAAATAAGGAACTTGACCGAGGTCTAAGCATTCTCACAAATGCTCTCATTTCATCCGTACAACACATGAGAAGTGAGCAGCATGTTCTCATTTTAAAGAAGAACCGAGGCTCACAGTCCGCTCGCACCGCATGGCACTGCTAATCAGACAGGGAAGAAGCGTCGCTATGCTTGAAGCGTTGTCAGAGCCCTGTAGTCACGCTTCTGTGTGTCTTGGTTTCCTTATCTGTAAAAGGATCCGAAGAAAGAGGGCTAATGTTTGTTGGACATTTATTATCTGCTAAGTTCTATTATTAGGCACTGCTTTGGTCCCCATGAAACAGTGAGGAAACCGAGCCTCAGAGAGGTTAATTAACTTGCTCGAGATCACACAGCTGGCAAGTGGTAAGACCGGGATTTGAACACACTTTTGCTCCAGCGCTGTACTGCATGCTCAGTGCATCAGTACACTCCTGTGCCTTTGTGACAATTAAATGAGACGGTGCTGTGATGTGCGTAGCTCAGGGCCTACCACCTAGTAAGTGATCAATAAACGCCTCTGATGTAGTCATTGCTGTTGACTTGCAGACCGTGTTTAGGTGATTACATGCGACCTCTTTTCTTTTCATCCTAAAGTTGATCCCCTCCTCAACACATGGGCCAGGGTGTGACCAGTACTCACAGAGATGCCCACACTCCCCCTGCACACTTCCATGATCGGTCCTCAGGGTCTGACACAGTCTTTTGGTGGGTAATGTTCTGTCACAGAGGCAGAGGGTGGCCTCTAGCTAATTGTCACTTGACTTTGGTGACACCGACCTAGGAAGGCAGAGTGCTTTCTGGGATCCCGGGAAGTAATAAGACATCTAACTCTGTCGTCCAACCTGGGGATAATTTCCATGCAGAAACTGTGACCCTGTGAATATGAAACGTAAAATTTCCACCCAAACGTGCGCCTGCTTTTTCTAAGTCCTTTCATTCACCTTCATTTCCGAGGAGCTCAGTGTCATGTTCCATCAGAGCTCCTTGGGCAACCAGGGCAGCAGGTGTCAGAGGTTTTAGACAGGTGATCACAGTTCCTGCCCCTGGGGGGATGTGTGACAATCCTGGTCCCCTTGTGGTTTCTAGTAGAGAGGGGACACTGGCTTCGTTCGTGGAACTGAAATGACCCGTGTCAAGTTCTTTGAGTACCGGAAAGGTGCCTCTCCACCTTAAGTACGTAGTGGGAACCCCGCCATTGGCCGGCACAGGATTGGCTGCGTGTGTTCCTTCGATCAATGTGACTCCACACAGCAGGTGAGGAAACCGAGCCTCTGCTGGGAATCAAGACCTGGGAGCAGGACAGTCTGGTATCGTGTGCACAGCGGCAGTTCTGTGAGTCCCATTAGGACTCCCAACCTCCCCTCAGGGCTGTTTCTCTCCCTCCTTTTCACTTCTCTCCAGGCCCAGAATCAGGACCCGCACAGTGGGGAGCCATTTGGGTGCCTGGGCAGGAAATCGCTGCGCTTGGTGAGGTGGGTGTGGGAGACCGGGCCCAGCTGACCATAGACTCTGTTTTCTTCCAGACTGAGCTGGAAGACGGCGGGCCCCCTCACCAGCCCCGTGGAAGATGCAGTTCTTTGGCCGCCTGGTCAGTACCCTCAGTAGCGTCACCAGCTTGTTCACTAACCCATTCCGGGTGAAGGAGGTGGCAGTGGCCGACTACACCTCGAGCGGCCGGGCTCAGGAGGAAGGGCAACTGATCCTGTTCCAGAACACCTCCAGCCACACCTGGGACTGCATCCTGGTCGACCCCAGGAACGCACAGAGCGGATTCCGGTGGGTGATGCTTAGCCGCGACATGAACCTTTCCTTTGGTTCTTCCCAGGCCTCAGACCGGAGGTCCCCAGGCTCTGGGTCTTCATCTGAGGCCTCAGGAGGAAGGTGGGAATGGGGTCTGCTCTTTAGTGGAGGGAGGGGCTTCCTAAACTCCACTCCTGGCCCCCCAGGGTCCCAGGAGCCTGGGGAGGGAAGACCGGGCTGCTCCCTGCCGTGGGGTTTGACCCCTGCGGACAGAGAAGGAGCGAGGGTGGGGAAGCTGGGGAGGGCCGGTCGGGTGAGGCCCAGGTCACCTGTAGCCCTGGATCTTTAAGGCATGACCATCTCGTAAGGCACTGGGCAGGTCTTGTTCAGGAGAGCCTGGAAGGCGTAGACAGCTGTCACTTCTCAGGGCACACTGCGTTTGTCGTGGGCTAGAAGGTAGGGTCAGCAACCAGCTGCGGGGCTTTTGGGAGAAGGGGAGAGGAGTGTTCAAGGACCCAAAATGCAGGGCCCAGAGGAGCCTGGGATCCTGCAGGCCGCTGCTGACCTGGGCTTGGACTGATAGCCCCTCTTCCGTTTATTCGTCCCTGTGGTTATCCCGTCTTCCATCCGTCTAGACAACAGGCACCGGGCACCTCCAGTGTCTCTTGAGTCCTGGGCCCTGGGCCAGGCCCAGCTGCTGCAGTGAGGTGACAGAACATGCTCTGTGCTGTTAAGGAACATGTAGTCTTTGGGGGAGGCCACCTGCCAACCAGGCGATGCCATGTGGGGAGTGCTGTGACAGAGGTGGAGCCCACGGAACAGTGGGGACACAGGGCACCCCCTTGCTGGTGGGCCTCTCTGTGTGTGGAAGAATGAGTAGGAGCATGTCTGCAGAAAAAAGCAGATGAGGTTGTTCCAGACCTGCAGCGACCGGGAGGAGGGGACCTGCAGGCAGGCGGCTCTGGCTGGGCCTCAGGTGCACCCAGGGCTTTGGTGGGAAGAGAGGCTGGAGGGAACCTCGGGGTCATTCTGGTTAAGGAGGTGTGGCAGCAAGAGTCTCAGAAAGTGGCAGCTGGGGGTCAAGAGCCAGCTCCCGGGAGAAGAGCAAGGCCCCAGCCAGTCCGGTGGGAATTCAGGCATTGGCTCCACAAGGAAACTGAGGCGGAGGCACCCACAGTGGGCAGCTGGGCAAGGAACACAGTTCCGTGGCCAGTCCAGACACCAGTTTTCACACAGCAGGACTAGTCCAAACTCTGGCTGCAGCCGAGGCCTGCTGTTCTGGGATGCACAGCCGACCGGGGCAATGGGTCCGCGCCTTGGAGGTGCCCTGCCCTGCCCTGCGGGCTTCACACCCTCCAAATGCAGATCATCACCAAGTCTAGTGAGTTGTAAATACCCCTCGACAGGATTCCAGATTTGTCTCCGGAAGCTAGAGCCCCACCGTGGGCAGCCTTTCATCTCAGGGGTTAAACCCTGTGCCAGCAGTTTATTAACTGCACCTGTATCGTTACTGCCCTCGATTGGCGGGCACCGGCCGCTGACCGCGCTCGCACGTGCGGTGCACTAGCACACCCTCCCGCGGCCCGTTGAGGGAAGCAAGGAAGGCAGCATCTCCTTGTATGGATGAGAAAACCGAGGCTCGGGGGTGAGACGTGATTCATCTAGGGCTGCACAGGAAGCAGCGAAGAGGCAGAATCTGCGTCATCCGGTTCCTGATCCATTTCTCTTTCTGTGCAGCCAAGTGTCCACGCATTTAGACAGGATGGGAAGCATTACTGGGTGGGGCTTCAAGCTAAGCTGCCTCCTCTTGGAATTCCTGACAGTCCTCAGTTGGCTCTGGCGGCTCTTCGCTCTTCTCTCTAACTTGCTCGCCTCAGCAGATGGCATCGCCATCCACCTCCGTGGCTGTGCAGTCCAGACGCCCCCGAGTGATCGGAGTCCTCCGTCTACCTCAGCCCTGGGCCTGGGTCCTTACCAGGCTCCCTCGGTTCTCCTCCCCGGTGTGTCCTGAGCTTGCCTCTTCTCTGTCAGCTACACTTAGGTTTGGCCTGAGTGATAGGAAGCCCAGCATGGTAGTGGGTAAACAGGATAGGATGTCAGTTTTCTCCTAAGTGACAGACATGGCAGAAAGGTCTAGTGTAGCAGCTCCGTGGCCCAGAGTCCTCAGGGGCCCAGTCGCTCCACCCTTGTGTGGCTTCCATTCTCTGGAGCATCTGTGGTCCCAGATGGCCACACTAGATCCAGCCATCACAACCACCTTTCCAGCCTGCAGAAAGGCAAAAGGGCATTCTCCTCTTTAGGGACACTTCTTGGAAAGTTACACCCATGCCTTCCACTGAAACGCCTTTGGCCAGGACTAAGTCGCATGCACGCACGCACGCCTGCGAGGCCACGGCCAACTACAAGGGAAGCTGCATTCCAGCCACATTCCAGCCCAAAGTGAGGGGTCCTGCTCCTGTCAGCTTTGCTGCTGGCTCTCTGCAGGCTGTGGTCACTGTGCCCGTGGATTCCTGCTGCTCCCCGCCTCCCAGCTGTCGCCCTGCCTGCAGCCTAGCTCTCCTCCCATCCTCTGCACGCTGCTGTCAGAATGAACTTAGAGGGCAAATCTGATTACTCACCCCCCTGACGGACTCTTCAAGGGCTTCTGTTTCCTTAACATATCAGCTGATGAGCATGGCCTGAGAGGCCCCCCGGAGCATGCCTCTGCCTCTGGTCTCATCTCTGGCCGCCTGTGCTCCCAACCTTCACCCAAACTCCTACCTCTGCCTGGAACGCCTGCCCTTCTTTGCTGGTTTCTCTTCCACTTGCCCTTCCCTGGCCTTCAGGCTAGAGCCGGTGCTACTGCTGCGTGTCCCAGAGCTCCCCATCCCTGCGCTCAGTAGGCTGCCTTCCCGGTGACCACAGACCCCGTGAGGGTAGGGGCTGGGTCTGTCTTGTTCACTCTGTTGTGGCTCCCAGCACGCAGCACAGCGGTGCCTGGCCCGTGTCAGGTTTGTGAGGTGAGGGTGCTACACTCACTCAGCTCTAACAGTGTTTACTGAGGGCCCCTCCATGCCAGGCCGTGTGCCGGGGCCGGGAGCCTGTCAGATTCAGGGCCCTCCGAGGGGCGAACTGGAAGGCGTGAATGGAGGATCGGAGAGTTGGGATCCTGGAGGGGACGTTGTTATGAGGAGGTGCCGAAATGGCAGTGCCCGGGCCTGGGGTGTGCCTGGGAGTGAGGGCTGCGGTGAGGTGGGCTCTGGGCACTGTGCCGGGAGCCCAGGGGTCTCTCCGCTGCTTGGACACTGCCTTCTGGAGAGAGAAGGACCAGTATACCAGATGTCCGCCTCAGGGGCCGAGCTTCTGTCCTTTAAGCGTCTCCTCCTTTCCTTGCCTGGAGGGCTTTGAACCGCCTCTAGGCACTTAAGTAAGGTGTTAGAGGCAGACACCCAGGCTCTGCTCCCAGCCTTGCTCCAGGTGGAGGGGTCCCGGTTCTGTAGCTGCTGTTGGTTCAGGGGGGAGGAAGAGAATCAGGACCTCTGAGTCCCCAGGTTTCCTTGCCAGAGGCCTGTGAGCCCCACAGCACCCCCGCCGGGTGGAGAGATGACCCTGGCTGCCAGGATGACCACAACTACAGTGATAGTATCTGTGTTGTACTGGCGCATCCCACGTGAGAGTTAACTCCCCTTATCCCCGCAGTAGTCTGAGGAGGTGGGATGTTACTGATCCTGTCTTACAGAGGAGGAAACACGGCTCACAGATGTTAAGTAACTTGCCTGAGCTCACAGAGCTGGTCAGTCACAGAGTGGGATCCAGGCCCAGGCTTTCTGGCTCCAGAGCCCCCCTCCTCCACCTCTTTCACCAGAGCCGCCTGGCAGTGTGGGGAAGCGGGTGGGGCTCAGCTCACCTGGGCCCATCCCTGGCTCCCGGCCTGATCGGGGGTCCAGGGTCCTGGCTCTCCTGCTGTGAGCACTGGGGCGCTCGCTTGTGTTCGCTTGCATTGCTGTGTACATTGCGATAACGTCCACACTTGTGTTCCTGGTACCAATTAATCACTGACTGCAGACATTTACTGTGGCATATACTATTTGATGAAACCTGCCAGCCCTCACTGGTATCGTAGCAGAAGCAGGGCCGCACTTCAAGGCACGTGCGACTTGTCACCTTGGCGTCTCAAAAGGGGGTCCAGGCCCTCTGCATGTCTGCACTGGGACACCGATACGAAACTGCTTGTCAGGAGACCTCAGATCGGCTGAGCGGCCCCGTGTCCCGGCCACATACCCTGTGATTCGCTTGCTCACCCACTTACCCAGCCTCGGCCCATCTTCACTGAGCAGTGGAATAGGGCGGGTCCTCAGAGGTGGATCCGTGCCTGGCACCCAGTGGGATAAATGTTCTCACGGGCTCATGTAAAACTTGTAACATCCCCTGAGTAGAGCGCACTCCTTGCCTTTCCCTCTGCTAAGAATGCTCTTCCCTCCACTCCTTCGCCTGACTCATGGTCCCTGCTCTGTGAACCTGTCCTCACCCCCCTGTTCTCCCTCAGCGCTGTCCCTACCTCTGTCAGCCCCTCTTGCCTTGGACTGGCACGGGTTGATGTGCACACTCATCTCCCTCAATAGACCGCAGCGCTCCTGAGAGGCAGGCCCTGGCTCCGAGTCATTTCTCCTCGTGCTCAGTGTCGTGCTGGCCCCCAGTAGGTGCACGGTAAATACTTGCTGACTGGATGCATGAGTCCGTGACCACTGGAGGCCAAAGTGGGCTTGACGGGGCATTGGGAACGGCCTCTCTGCGAGAGCTGGGTTAGAGGGGGACCTTAAAGGATGAGGAAGATTTCACCGGGAGAAGGCGAGTGAGATAGGGTGCCGCAGGGCAAGAGCAGGGAGGGGGTCGCGGAGGAGGAGCGCTTGGCGCCCTTGCGTTTGGCTTTGGAACTGGAGGGTTAGGAACCCCTTTAGCCTCATGCTTCTTGGCCATGTTTTGGTTCCAGGACCCTCTGGAGAATTCCGGGGAAGCTCTGCCCCCCTTCCCTCAAATTCACATCCACACATTTGCATGCAGCTTCAGGAGTTCATGGACCCCCTGAGGCTTATCCCCTGAGGCAGAGGCTCCGCAGGTGCTGTTATCTGGGGGCCCAGTCTGGGGAGAGAGAGGAAAGAAAGTCACAGCCCCCTCCATGTCCTCCAGACCTTCAGCCCTCTCTCTGCATCTCTTTTTCACCTCCTTGTGCCGACCGAAGCCTGGCCCACCCCCAGGACGCTACTTCCTTCTTGTGTTGGTTTTAGTAGCAAGGAGTTTGTCCACTTTAAGTTCTCAGATTCGTTGGCGTAAAGTTGTTCCTTATATTCTGGTTTGGTTTTTATCCCCCCTTATAATATCTGAAGCAGCCAAAGGCTGGTGCTTTGTGTTTTTTCTATTGCTCGTTCAGATTTGTTAGGGATTTGTTGCTTTTTTAAATGTCTTTTCAAAGAACCAACTTGTGGCTGTGTTTAAGCCGAACGCGGCTGTGTGTAGACTAACGTCACTTCCTGCCCATCGGCTGCTGTATTAATGCCGCAGCAGTTCACATAGATTGCAGTGGGACTTAGGACAGTCATATTGGTACGTTGGCAGTTAGCTGGCAGTGGAGAAACCTTTAGACACTTTAGTTCCATTTGTCCATCTCATTAGCCTTTTGTGACATTATTGTGATGTATTTTAATTTTAATTAAATATATGTGTAAATATATGTATCTGTGTCTATCGACCACCGAACATCACTGTTGTTGTTATAAACAGGCGGTTTAGATTTACCCTCATATTTACCCGTTCCGTCCTTCCTTCCTCCTCCCTGCATTATCTTGCTTCTGTCTTGGATAGTTTTCTTTCTGCCTAAAGCACTGCCTTTAGTAATTCTCCTAATACAAGCTGCAGACAGTGAACCCTTTCAGTGTTTCTCTGGAAAATGACTGTATTTTCCCTTTATTTTGAAAATAAAACTTTATTAAATAGAATTTTAGGCTGACAGTTTATTACCATTTGTTTTTCTTTTTTACAAACCCTTTTGTCAAGGGCTGACTTTCAATAGATCGTAGCGAGGGAGCTGCTTTGCTACATATGAAACCCTGACCCTGGAGCAGGTCATTTACAAGTGGTTTAGCACTAGGTTTCCCACAAACGTGCGGTGCATGATGGGCAAGGGAGAGGCCCCTATTTTATCTTTTTAAAGATGTAATTTAACTGTCTTCTCACTTCCATTGCTTCCAGCGGTCTGCTGTCAGTCTTATTATTGCTTATTTAAAGATGGCTTTTCTCTTTCTGGCTGCTTTAAACATGTTCTCTTTGTCTTTTATTTTGTTTTTACTATTACATGCCCAGTGGTTGTTGTCTTTTTTTTTTTTTTTTGGTCCTCTATGAGGTTTGTAGAACTTCATGAATCTGTATCTTGATTCTTTCATCAGTTTTGAAATATTATCTGTCAGTATTTGTATTGCTTCTGTTCTGTTCCCTCTCTGCCCTCCTGGAATTCCAGTTATACCTGTGTTAAACCTTTATACTATTTCCCATATGTCTCTTAATCTTTTAAAATGTATTATCCATCTTTTTTCTCTTTTGCCTTCAGTCGGGATATATTTTGCCAACTTATTTACCAATCTTTTCTGGTGTGTCCAGTCTGCTATTAGACCGATCTGTTGAAATCTTAATTTCAGTTATTATATTTTTCAGTCCATAAATGCCCAATTAATTCTTTTTTACTTATATTTTATCCTTTATTTTCTTGTACACATCAATCAAATTCTTAAAAGTTCCTGTTTGATAACTCTAGTATCTGGATCACCTGTGATTTCTGTTTCTCTTGTCTGATTTTTCCTCTTGGACCTCCTTGGTCATTTGGTCCTGGATTTCAGCGTGCTGGTAATTTTTGTGTGCATGCTGGATATTGTGTTTTAAAGGTTATAGAGGGCAGCCGCGGCTGGTGTGGCTCAGTGGTTTGAGTGCTGGCTTGCGAACCGAAGTGTCACTGGTTTCATTCCCGGTCAGGGCACATGCCTGGGTTGTGGGCTAGGTCCCCATTAGGGGCGCTCAAGAGGCTACCACATGATGTTTCTCTCCATCTCTTTCTCCCTCCTTTCCCCTCTCTCTAAAAATAATAAATAAAATCTTAAAAAAAAATTACAGAGGGCAGGGGCCGCAGAGCTGCAATGTGGATTGAATCACGTCCATGACTGGAGCTGCTGGCCAATGTAAACTTGATGGAGCAGGCAGAAGATCTCATGGCTTTTGATAAGAGACTCACTGAATATATTTATTGTTTGTAACCTGCCGTTGGATGTTGGAGAATAGGTGTATGGCTTCCGGTCAAGACGGCAGCATAGGTAAACACAGCTTGCTACCTCACATGGCTACATTAAAATTACAGCTAAAATATAGAACAATCATCACTCAGAACTGTCAGAAGTCGACTTGAATGGAAGCCTGACAACTATGGAATTAAATAAACCACATCCATCCAGACTGGTAGGAGGGATAGAGACAAGGAATGGGCTGGTCCCACACACATGTGTGGTGGATAAAAATTTGGGAGGGATGTCTCGGGAGCAAGGAGGCCTGGTGTGGAATCCATCGAGCCCAGCCCAGGGTTCCAGTGTCAGGAAGATAAGTCCCTATAACTTCTGGCCTCAAAACCCACCATAAGTGAATGGAAGAAACTTTTGGAGTCCCAGGCAGTCCCCCTTAAAGAACCAATACATGGACTTATTGAGACTCACTCCCTCTGAGCTCCAGCACTGAGGTAGTAGCTTGAAAGGCACCAGTGGCTTACGGGGAGGAACTGAAGTGTCTGGCATCAAGGTGGGAGTTGGGGACAGCTTTTTCCCAGACAGAAAGGTTGGGAGAGGCCATCATCCCTTTTCTGAGCCCCAGCCCCAACAGAGCCAGAGCCAGCTGGCAGGTGCCATATCTGAGACCCCATCATCCTGGCTAGCAGTATTTGCCCCACCCTGGAGATCCCCTGAGACTTCATCCCACCCAGCTTATGGACCTACCCATATGAATGGCTGGTATTGGCTCATGCCTCACAACTTCCTAGATCCTAGCAAACAAGCAACAGCCAGCCTCAGTAAGCCCCAGCCCCCGTACTTCTTAGTAAGTGGCCCCAGGCCCAGCACTAGCAGCAGCCAGCCTAGATTTTCAGCTTAGCTTTACCTGGGAATCTCCAAGCCCAGCACAAGTAGCAGCCATCTCAGATTGCTTTATGCAGAGTGGCCCCCCAGCCAGAACACAGGTTGGGGCTGTCCTGGGTCTACAACACCTGGGAAACCCCAGAACCTGTGCACCCAGTAGAAAGCTACAGACCATGTTAGAGCATGACCACCCTGCCTCTGAGTAGCCGATCCTCCATGGAGGATGTGGTTGGTGGTTAGTGGTCACAGCCAGTTCTTGCAGCTGACTGGCCTGAGTAAATCCCTCCCATTGACCTGCCAACAACAATCAAGGCACAACTACAAGAGGAGGGTGTACTCAGGCCACACAAAGGGCACACCTGAAGTACCCAGCTTGGGTGATAGGGGAGGCTGTGCCATTGGACTCTACAGGACACCTACTGCATTAGATATAGCTACTGTGACTCTAAGGCAGAGTCATAGCAGCTCTACTTAATAGATAGAAAGAAACACAGGGAGGTGCCAAAATAAGGACACAAAGAAACATGACCTAAATGAAAGAACAGATTAAAACTCCAGAAAAAGAACTACACAAAATGCAGATAAGCAATCTGTCAGATTCAGAATTCAAAACACTGCATATAAGGATGCTCAAGGAACTTAGTGAGGACCTCAACAGCATAAAAAAGATCCAGTCAGAAACTAAGGATACACTAATTGAAATAAAGAACAATTTACAGGGAAACAATAGCAGAGTGGATGAAGCTGAGAATCAAATCAATGATTTGGAACATAAGGAAGCAAAAAACAACCAATCAGAACAACAAGAATAAAAAAGAATCCAAAAAAACAAGGGTAGCATAAGCAACCTGTGGGACAACTGTAAGCATTCCAACATTTGCATCATAGGGGTGCCAGAAGAAGAGAAAGAACAAGAAGTTAGAAATCTATTTGAAAAAATAATGAAAATAAAACTTCCCTAACTTGGTGAAGATAATAGACATGCAAGTCCAGGAAGCTCAGAGAGTCCCGAATAAGATGGATGCAAAGAGGCCCACTCCATGACACATCATAATTAAAATGCCAAGGGTTAAAGATAAAGAGAGAATCTTAAAAGCAGCAAGATAAAAGAAGTTAGTTACCTACAGGGGAGTTCCCATAAGACTGTCAGCTGCTTTCTCAAAAGAAACTTTGCAGGCTAGAAGGGATTGGCAAGAAATGTTCAAAGTCATGAAAAGCAAAGCTATCATTTAGAATCAAAGGACAGATAAAGGGCTCCCCAGACAAGAAGAAATTAAAGGAGTTCATCATCACCAAACCATTATTACATGAGATGTTAAAAGGACTTATTTAAGAAAAAGAAGATAAAAACTATGAACAATAAAATGGCAATAAATACATATCTATCAACAATTGAATCTAAAAAACAAGCAAAGAAGAACAGAGACAGAATCAGGGATACAGAGAGTGTTTTGATGGTTGCCAGATGGGAGTGGGGTGTCAGGGAATGGGTGAAGAGGTGAGGGGATTAAGAAGTACAAATAGGTAGTTACAGAATAGCCTGGGGATGTAAAGTACAGCATAGGAAATGGAGCAGCCAAAGAACTTACACTCCTGACCCATGGACATGAAAAATGGTGTGGGGATTGCTTGTGGGAGTTGGGGGTGCTTGGTGGATAGGGGTAAAGGGGGGGAAATTTTGACACCTGTAATAGCATAATCAATAAAATATAATAAAAAAAAAGAAAACTGAGAAACTAAAAATAAATTATAGAGATTGTGGACGGCATTACCATCCTTCAAAAGACTTAGTTAAAGCTGCATTTCAGGCTTTGTTGATGTTGGCCTGTCTAGAGCTTTCCCTCACTCCTAGGTCATAACCTTTACTATTAGGGGGCAGCAGTTTTTAAATTTCAGCTGAAGGCTTTGGTTTTACTTCTACCTTGGTGGGCCTTGACCTCCAGTCTCTATTTCCCTAGTTCCAAAAACTGACAAATTTCTGCCCAGCTCTGTGTCCTCCCTGCTGATGTTTCCTGTTTGGCTTCTTGACACCTTGCTCTGCAAAGCTTATGAGAGAAGGTTGCATGCAGAATTTTGGGCTCACTGCCCTATGATCTTTCAAGTTCTAGCCATTTTGGAAACTAAATGCTGGCTTCTCCCTACCCAGTCTCGTAAGAATGCCGGCAGCACCGGGCTGCAGTTCTACCCTTGGCCTTTATATCCTGCACCACAGACTCACAGCGCCCTGAGTGAAAACATGGGGCTCACCTCGGTGTGCGTCCCTTTCTGCTTAAAACTCTGGCCCTCTATGCCTGCCCACCTTGGGTTTTCTCCAGTGCCCTCAAATAGTAGTTTGAATTCAGCTCTGCCTTTGTATTTGTTTTCAGTTGGAAGGCTGGTCCGGCAGAAGTTCCTGTGTCACAGCCAGGGTAGAGGTTGGTCCCATAAGCTCAATATGTAACATTTACATTATTATTTAGTCAAGATATTTCTGAAATTTCACTTTGACTACTTTTTTTTTTTAAAGACTTTATTTATTTATTTTTAGAGGGGAAGGAAGGGGGAGAGAGAGAGAGACACCAATGTGTAATTGCCCTACTGGGGACCTGACCCACAACCCAGGCATGTGCCCTGACTGAGAATCGAACCAGCGACCTTTTGCTTCACAGGACGGCACTCAGTCCACTGAGCCGTACCAGCCAGGGCTCACCTTGACTTCTTGTTTAAACCATAGATAGTTTAGGTGTATCTTGCTTAATTTTCAAACATACAGGAAATTCTTAGTTATCTTCTTGTTAACAATTTCTCATTTGCATTGTGGTTGGAGAACATAGTCTAAATATTTTCAGGTCTTTGAAATTTGTTCGGATTTGCTTTATGGCCCAGGATAGGTCCAATTTCTATAATTTTTGTATGAGTATGCTTGCAAAGAATGTGTTTTCGGTACTTGGTGGGAATAGTGTTTTTTAAATATGTATGTATGTCAAGCTCACTAATTGTTCTACATCCAACAGAGCTTTTTTTGTCTGCTGTTTCAAGTAAGCAGTAGATACTAAACTACGTCAGTGTGGTTGTGGATTTATCTCCTTCTCTTGATTCTGTCAAGTTTAACTTCATTTTGGTGTTTTATTATTATGTACATATTAATTTATAATTGTCATATTTTCCTAGTGAATTGAAACAGTTACTGTTATGAACGCTCTCTTTGTTTCCAGTAATACTTTTTACCTTAAACTCTACTCTGTCTAATAGTAATATAACTTCACCAGCTTTCTTTTGGTTAGTATTTATATAATATATTTCCTTTTGTTTTTAATCTTATAAAGAATATGTAGTTTTTTTCTATTAACCCTGTCTGTTATACTTATTTGAAACATTTGGTCTATTTGTACTTAATGTAATTCTGATATATTTGAGTTTAAATCTTCCATCTGACTGTTTTCCTTTTTTTTGTTGTTCCAACTATTTTATTTTCTTTATTCCTTTCTTTTTTGTCTCTTCCTTTATTTTTATTTGTTTAATTAACTTTATTGAGATGCAATTTATAAAAAACCAAAATTTACCAATTTTATGTGTACAATCCAGTGAATATATACTCATATAAACATCACCTCCATCAAGATATAGAACATTTCTGTCCCCCAAATTTCTTTCATGCTCCTTTACAATAATTAGTCCCCTGTACCCACCACAGTCCCTGGCAAACACTGATCTTCGTGTCACTATAGTTTCACCTTTTAATCCTACAGCATATAGTCTTAGGAGTCTGACTTTTTTTCCCCACTTACCATAATGCTTTTGCAATTCCTGATTGAATGTTTTCTGAGTATTTCATTTTCCCTCTCTGTTAGCTTTGAAATGGTCCACTCTATTATTATCTTTTAGTGATAACTGTTGGGAGACAGTTCTCTGTGGGTCTTCTGTGTTTCCGTGCATCTTGCTGGCAGATGCTGATCACCTTTGCCCCAGGCTATCCATGCAAGGGTGTTTGTATGCAAACAGTCTGGGAAGACGGAGACAGGGTCTCTGCAGTGGAGAGTGGGTTTGCTTACTCTCCTTTATCTCCCTCCAGAGCAAAGCTTAAACAGATTTTCTTATTGACAATTATAAAAGATTCAAGTTCCCTGCACTCAGGGTTTCTCTCTTCTAATGCAACGTGAGCAGGTGTCACCTGACCCTCTTCGTGTCACCCTGTGGGAACTGGATCCCAGGGAATTGGCACTGACGCTGATACTCTGGCCGCTGCTGTTGCTGTGAGTAATAAATTGCCCTTTGTCTTCGATCCAGGAATCTTATGTCTCCTGCCAGCATCCATGAAACTGTGTCAGGCTAACTTGTTAGTTTGCAACTAGGGCAAAATCTGAAACCCTTCACAGTTCTTGATAGAACTCTAGAGATTGTAACACACATCCTTGGCCCTACTGAAGTATAATTGGTACTCTAGAATCTTCCAGAACCGTAAACAGGTCTTAGAACCCTTTAACTGCATTTATCCCCTTCCAGGCTTCTATGCCATGTACTATTTTTTATTAATACTTTTATTTTAAACCCAGCAAGACATTATACTGTCAGTATTCATTTAGATTTGTCTACACATTTACCGTGTTCACAGTACTCCATGTTTTTCCTGCATCTTTATTTTTGATCATCCATCTGGGACTAGGTTCCTTCTACTTGATGAAAATACTTTAATATTTCCTTTTGTTTAGGTCTGCTAATGACAGTCAGTCTCCCTGTTTCTTTTTGACTAGTGAAATGTTTCCATTTCAGCTTAGTATGTGTAGGTTTTTTTGCTGGGTATAGAATTCTCCTTGGTATTTTTTAATTTATTTTTGTAGCTCTCTGAGGATGCGGTTGCATAACCTCTGGGCTCCCCTTGTTGACAAGCCAGCTGTCAGTGTAAATGGTTGCCCTTTGAAGACGACCTTTTCCCTTCTACTATTGTTAATATTTTCTCTTTTCATTCTGTTTTCGGCAGTTGTAACAGAGCACTGCTGTCGGTTATTGCTATGTTATAATTTGTTCTCCAGTTTGTGTCATCTTTTGTTATTGCTATGTAACAAACTACCCCAAAACTTAGTGGTTGAAAACGGTATCAATCATTTAGTTCACAGATCTGTAATTTGAGTGGCGCTCAGTGGGAAAAGCTCGGTGCTGTCCTGTGTGGCATTAGCTGGTGTGGTGTGACTGCAAGATCCACTCTTTCAGTGACTCACTCACAACTGGCAGGTTGGTACTGGCTGTTGGCTGGGAGTTTATCCAAGGCTAAAGGTCCAGGAGCATCAGTCATTTCCATGGGTGCTTCAGGTTCTCTATGGCATGATGGCTGGAACCCAAGAGAAAAGAGGTAGAAGCTTCCAGTCCCTTAAGGCCTTGGTCCAGAAAGTAGGACAGTATCACATCTGTCATACTCTGCTGGGAAAGCAGTTACCGAGCCAGAGTAAAGAGTAAAGAGTTGTACATTGCCCCCTAACGGGAGGAGTTAGAGAATCTGGGCCATGTTTTAGAACCCCTGCTGCAAGGTCCTTAATGTGGATTTCTTTCTTCCTCTTCCTCTTCCATCTCCCTCTTCCTCCTCCTCTTCTCTGCTTTTTGGTGGAGGGCTCAGAAGGTATTTTAAATCAATGTTTTTCATCAATTTTGGAAAGTTCACAGTTACTAACTCTTCACATTTGGCTTCTGTCCAGTCCTTTTTCTGTTCTGTTTTTGTGACTGTTCTTATACGTATGTTAGCTCTTTTCATTATACAGTCTAGTCTTTTATCTCCTTTCCCATATTTTCCCAGCCTTTGGCTCTCCGTGCTTTATCCTGTCCACTCTTTTCTGACCTATTTCCTGTTCACTCTTTAGCATTGTCTAATTTGTTATTATACCTAGCCATTTTCTTCATTTTGACAGTTGTATTTTTTAATTCTATAATTTCCACTTGGTTATTTTTTTTTTTATAGTCTAAATATAAATAGTCTAAAGTTCTTGGCCAAAATTACAAATCTTCTATTTTATCCTCAGTGTTATCACACTTATTTTAAAGTCTGAGTCTGATAACTGTAATATTTGTAGTCCCTCCCTTATAAACCTGTTTCTGTTGGTTTTCTTTTGTATTGGTGTCTCTCATCATGGGCCTGGTGAATTTTGATTAGGTGCTATACTTCGGATTTGCAATAATGCTTGTAGAAATCATTTGAAGCTTCCTGAGATGTTTCCTTTGTGTTTGCTTCTCCCAGGTGCCTGTGAACACACTCCCTTGGGATAACCTCAGGCCAGTTTCTAGAACTGAAATTATTTGAGGCTGAGCTACAGTCCTCATGAGGGTCTGTTTACTTGTGACCCACCCTTAATTCCTAGCGTGAAGACCTTTAGGATTCCAACCCACAGTAAGGGGTGGTTACCAGGGCTCTGTCCTTGCAGACCCCTGGCCTGCAGTCCCTGTCCCTTGAGCCTGTGAGGTTGTTCATGCTACTGCCTGTCCCTCCAGCCGCTCTAGTTAACGGCAGCCTAAACACCAGGCCCGTGTCCTGGGTTTCCCTGATCCCCTCCAGCCTGGCCGTTCATCACTGTCTGACTAGGTACCCCGCTCCGCGCACAGACACTTTCTCTATTTTGTCCAGTATTTCTAGTTGTCTCTAGCCGGTGATCTGGTTCATGGCACCTAACCTACCATTAATGGAAGTGGAAGTCCTCAGGGAGACCCCGTTCTCTTTTGGGTCATCCCATCAGCATTCAGAAGCCAGACTACGCGTTCCCCACCAACCGCCTTTATTTGCCCCTCTGCAGGAAACCCCGCGTGCTCTGTGTTTGCGGTCTCCAATGCCTCATCTCCCTTTCTTCCTGAAACCCATCCTAATCAGGCTTTGGTTCCCGCTCTCCGCCGAAAGTACTCTTGTCAAGGCCCTGCATGCCTCAGCGATGCCAAATCCAAGGACCAATTCCAGCTGCACTTCTCTCTTGCGTCGCGGCCACCTTGGGCATGAGCGCCCCGACGCGCAGGCTGGTGGCATGAAGCAAAAGCAGCTGAGGAACGGCCCCCGTCCCTGCTTCGTTTTCTCTGTCGCACTTCCCACTGGATAGCCTGTTTCACCTACCGCCGTATTTTGGTTCTTGCCTCACGTGTTTTGCTGGCCTCCACCCCGGGAACATGGGCTCCCGGAGGGCAGGGCACGTTGCTCGTTCATTCACCCCTCCATTTAGGACAGTGTCATGCACAGGGCAGGCTATCGGTTGATATTTGCTAAGCAGTTGCTCTCTCTGGGGAAGCACAGGCTGGCCCTGCCCAACCTGCACTCCCTGGGCCTGCCTCTGCCGGAGCCCGGCTGGCTGGCTGCAGGGTGTGGAGAGATGTGGGGAGAAACCTGGTGGGCTGAAAGCCCGGGTCAGAACTTCAAGTAGCCGTCATCGACATGTGATTATTTCAGGGTTTAAACTGCTTTTTTGTTGCTGCCTCATCTGATCCTCACGGCACCTCCGTGAGGCGGGCGGGGCAGGAGCGGTCGGTCGCGTTTCCGAGAGGGCCCCGAGAGGAATGGAGTGGTCCCAAGTTCAACAGCATCTTCCACGGCAGACCCTGGACTCGAACTCTGCTTTAAAAATGAACAAAACGTTTCTTCCTGATTATAAAAATAATATGAACTCCTTGTAGGAAATTTGGAAACTACAGAAATGGATAAAGAACATTTAAATTATTATGCTACTATGCACATTTTGAAATATTTCCTTTCAGTCTTTTTTAAAAATACAGTTTAGATCATGTATCATATAAAATTTGTATCCTGTTTTTAAATTTAACATTGCAAAATAACTTTTCCATGTTTTTAAATTCATTTGTTCTTTAAAATTTTTAAAAATTTATTTATTTTTAGAGAGAGGGGCAGGGAGAGAGAAAGAGGGAGAGAAACATTGATGTGAGAGAGAAACATTGATTGATTGCCTCTGGTACGCACCCTGACTGGGGATCGAACCCATGACCCAGGCATGTGCCCAGATGGGGAATTAAACCAGGGACCTTTTGCTTTGCAGGACAGTTTGCCCAACCAACTGAGCCACACCAGTCAGGGCTTCCTGTTTTTTTAATATCTCACTTTCATGGCTGCATAATATTCCACCACAGATGCACCACAATTTGTATAATATTCTGTTGCTGGACATTTAGGTTAAACAACATATTTACTTCCCACCATGTCCGAGGGGTTGGGGACTTGAGGCTGGGGCTCTCAGATGTGGCAGTCAAATTAGAAAGTGGATATGACAGGGCTTGGGTAAAATAAGATCTAAAAGCAGCACATGATGATATATTAAAAAAAAAAAAAAAGAAAAGGAAAGCTTTTCAAATAAGAAGGAAGTCCCAGTTCCATATAGGGGTGCGCACGCACGTATGTGGTGGGGGCGGGGCATCCAGCTGGAACAGGACAGTGCACAGCTGGAGTCAAGCAGTGCCTTTTTTGTGGGGACCCGAGGCAGGGGTTGGACTGCAGTCCCTGGTAGCTCATTCCTGTCTTCTTCCTTGGTCCTGGGTCCTCAGACTCTTCCAGCTGGAGACGGAAGACGATGCCCTCATGAACTTCCATCAGTTTTCGTCCCAGCTGCCGCCCTTCTATGAGAGCTCCGTCCACACCCTGCAGGTCGAGGTCCTGCAGCAGCTGACTGACCTCATCCGCAGCCACCCCAGCTGGTCAGTGGCCCACTTGGCGGTAGAGCTGGGCATCCGAGAGTGCTTCCACCACAGCCGCATCATCAGGTGGGCGGGGACCTCGCTGGTGGGGCAGGAGGACAGGACCCTTGGGACAGTGGGTGTGGCAGGGTGGGCCCTTAGGGAATCTCTGTCCTGCCTCAGCACCCCTCCATGAACTCAGAAGTTGTCCAGAATGCTTGACTTACAGAGGGGCTTCATTTGCCCCTGGGTTAGAGCATAGGGATGCTGGCTGAAGCCAAAGTGAAAACCGTAACCTTGCTGGAGCACCTACAAGGTACTAGACCCATGGTAGCTGTTTTACACCCACGATGCAGCCCCATGAAGTATTGCCATCCCAGTGAGAGGTCATGTGACTTGTGCGAGGTCACTCAGCTGCAGTGCGGGCTGAAGAGGCCTCAGATCCTTGATGTCTCCTTCGCAAGGTCTGGTCGCCCCTCAGACCTGGAACACTTGCTCTCAGATGTCCCTTCAGCCAGCGTGTGAAGCGGTGGGTGCCCTGGGGAAGGGACCATGCTGGTCACAGTCCTGTCCTGAGGTGGCCACACCTCCTTCGGTCCTCCTCCCAGATGACTCTGTTCAGCTCCCAGGCCCAAAGCTCAAAACCCCTGGCTGCCCTTTGCAGCTGAGAGGTCAGTTCTCGGACATATCATGGAATTTCATCTCAGAACAGTCTGTCCATTTCCCAGGGCAGGCACGGCAGGGATTGTTTTTATTTTTTAGTAGATAAAGATATTGAAGCCCAGAAAGGTTAAGCGAATATCCCAGCATTAGTGAGATTTCTGCCTTCTGTGACCCTTTCTGTGCCACCCCACTGCCCACCTCAGGCCGGTGTGGCCCTGGGGCCCATCTCCCCTACAGGTGTGCCACTGGGATGAAAAACAGATACAGAGCACCTGAGATACAAATAAACTGGGACTCAGCCCCAAGTTTGAGCGCGGCACGCGTGCCCTTGAGCGCCTAGCCCACTTGCCTTTCCTGCCCTCGGGTTTCTCAGTGCCCGGCCCACCTCATGCCATGTCCGCTCACCTGCCTGTCGTCACCACCCCTCCCCGCCTCAGCTGTGCCAACATCAGGGAGAATGAGATGGGCTGCACACCCCTGCACCTGGCCTGCCGCAAGGGCGACGTGGAGATCCTGGTAGAGCTGGTGCAGTACTGCCATGCCCAGATGGACGTCACTGACAACAACGGAGAGACCGCCTTCCATTATGCTGTCCAGGGTGACAGTTCCCAGGTGCTACAGGTGAGCGGGGTAGGGGCACGGCAACCAGGACCAGCAACACCTCTCTGTGCCCACAGCCGTCTTTGGGATCAGATGACACTCTGGGCCACTCACTGTCCCTTCTTGGTCCTTAATGCCTGAGCTCCTTTGTGGGGGGTGCGCCCCTTACCCTGCTGCTCTTCCCTCCCCATGCCTGTCCAGGAGACACACCCGTGGCCGGTTTCCCCGTCAACCCTGGGGAAGTCCTCCAACCGGGCAGATAGACCCAAGGCTCAGTCCAGCCAGTGAGTTTAGTTCAGCTCTTCCCGAGTTCATGCCGTGAGCCGGACCCCTGAGTAGAGGCATTCGCGGTCCGGCGGGAGCTGAGCTTAACCCCTTACCGGACGCCGACAAGATAAAGCTCCACCCGGCCCCTCTGGGCATTCATGCCAGAGGCACCCCGTTCCATCCTTGAGTGGCTGGGCTGCCAAATAAAAATGAAAAATTTGAGTGAGTAAATGTAGTGATATTCTCGAAAGGTTACTTTAAATATTAAATAGAAGACAGAATACAGGACAATATTTTATTGCCTAGAATTAGAAGATTCTTCCAAAGGCTGTATTCTTGTCTCTGCCTTGGCATCAGAATGGAACTACATTATTGTAGAAAATACAGATTCACACCTCGTGCTTAGTGCTCCCCAGGGTGAGAGTTCCACGTGCTGCTGAGCCCCACCCTCACTGAGAACCCTGAGTGCCCAGCTCAGGGCCATGCACATGCCGCCTGGTGCAGAAGCCAAGCACACTCTGCAGCACTCACGTACAGCTGTGCACCTGTACGTACACCTGTCTCCTGCCTGTCCCTGTCCTGAATGTTGTATGTGTCCCAGTTCATTTTCAGAACACCCTCTGTGGGTGGGCGTCATCACCCTGCTCTCCTTGCTAAAGGAACAGGCCCAGTGACGTTAAGAAGTTTGCTCAGGGAGGGCCACAGAGCTGTGAGCTGGGCCACCCTGCTGTGTCCCCAGGCTGCTGACATGCCCAGCTGGGCATACGGGTACACAGGGATGGTAACCAACCTCCGGGAGACAGCATTCAGCCCTGAGGGAGGAAATAAAAGCCTCCCGGCTTGCTTTTTAACACTGGTGTTTTTTTAATTGAAAAATAATATCTGCACGTATCAAAAAATACTCAAGCAGGACAGAAGGATATACAGTGAAAGCAAGAAACACTCCCACTCCCTCCCAGACCCCCAGAGCCCATCCCTAGACACAACCTCATTTTCAGTTTCTTTGTTCAGGAATTGTCCTCCACACCACAGTCATGCTAGACTCACACCCCAGGCCACACTGGCACAGTCAGCTCCCTTTTTATCCTCCAAAGCGTCCCTTCTCTGTTGCTGCTTTTGTTCTCGTGGAGTCCAACTCCCCTTCCCCTTAGTCCCCAGAGGGACACTGCCACCGGGGGTGCTGGGGTAGGGACGTGCAGGGGCTTCTCTGTGTCGGGCTCCCGCCCACCTGCTCTTGTGCTGGCAGCTCCTGGCGAAGAATGCGTCGGCCGGCCTGAACCAGGTGAATAACCAAGGGCTGACGCCGCTGCACCTGGCCTGCCAGACGGGGAAGCAGGAGATGGTCCACGTGCTGCTGCTCTACGGCGCTCGCTGCAACATCATGGGGCCCGGGGGCTACCCCATCCACACGGCCCTGAAGTTCTCCCAGAAGGGGTAAGCCCCCACTCCCCACTCGCCCCCCCACCTCGTCCCTCAGGGGTGCTGGGCCTCAGCCCCCCCGGACCTGTCCTCAGCCGTGACCTCCACAGACTCATTAGATGCGCATCAGACTCTGGTGCCAGAGGCCGCCCCGGCACAGGCGGGTGTGCAGAGGCGCAGGCTCTCAGTCCACGGACTCCACTGTGCAAAGCGTCCAACCTAGAATTGCTCTGCCGTGCACCCTCATTTCTGACGGTACACCTCCCCCCCCGAACTGGAGAAAAGCGATCTTAATCTTCCCTGAAGCCCCCCTTTCCAGCTTCCCCAGCTGGTGGTCCAGTGCCAGAATCTCATGCACCTCCAAGGCTCAGAGGGACCCACCAACCTGGGGCTTCTTCCCCTGGGCCTGCCAGCCTGACCTGAACCCTGTCGTGCTGCGGTGCTCACAGCTCCTGTGGTGACTCAAAAGCCCAGGAAGGGTTGCTAGGGTGGCTCAGGGCCCCCTCTTCCTAGGTGAATTTGTCCTTCCTGGCTGGTGGCACCGTGGGGACACAGGCCCCAGGCCCATGTCTCTGGGAGCGCCAGAACACTCTCTCATTCTTCCCTTCTCCCAGACCTGGGAGACCCTGGTTTCAGGAAAATTCTTTTCCACGTGGGGTGTGTGTGTGTGTGTGTGTGTGTGTGTGCATGTGCGTGTATGCGCGGGTATGGGGGGGTGGATAAAAGAGAGAACGATCTCAAAATATTGTCCAGCAGGTACAATATCTAGAATGAATGATTGAATGAATGAATGAATGAATGAGTGGGTCAGTCAGTCCCTCAGTCCCAGGCACTGTACTAAGTGCTGGCTTTACAGAGATGGAGAAGAGAACAACTCTGGGACAGGAGGCACAGAAGTCACCCTGGACCTTCCAGTGCTGAGTGCACGGAGAGGCCACAGTCAGTTGGGGGCAGGCACTCTCCCTCCCTTAGGTTTTTTCCATCCTCTAGGGACCTGGCTGGCCCCCTGGGGCTTGCCATCCCCCTGACGGCCTAGTCCAAGCTTGGACAAACCCTCCTTTCCTTTATTGTCTCTAACACAGCCGACATGAGCTAGAACTTTAAGAAAGACTTGACCAAGTGGTCGGAGACAGCACCAGCGCCCTCACCCCCAGTAATCAAGTTCCCTGGTGGCAAGGTGCAATCCGAGTGGCCACAGTGATGGCCATGCTCTCCTCCACAGCTGGCATGGTGGCCCTGCTCCTGCTTGGCTTCAGCCACCCTACGGTTCCAGTCACTTGCACCGTCCACGTTACTTCCAGAACCCTGGTTTATCTAGGTTGCCCCTTCTTCAGACACCCTCAGCCATGTTCCCTCCCTGCCCCACCCAGGCCTCCCTGCGGGCCGGCTCAGATCACAGAGGATCCTTGCGTGATGACGCAAGTCGTGCCCCACTGCTGTGCACACAGCAGGCTCCTCAGGGCCAGTGTTGGGGGAGGGCAGGGCGGCGCCCCCTCTCATGTGGAAGCCAGCACAGCTGGACTCTAAGAATCACCAGCGTTAGCATTGCTAAGGGCACCTCCGTCCCAGCTCCCATCTGGGAGCCCCTCTGCTGTCTGTTGACCTTCCAGGATTGTAGTTTCACTTAGCGTAATGTCTTTAAGGTCCAGTAGTATAGGAGCATGGATCAGAATTTCCTTCCTTTTTAAGGCAAAATAATGCTGCTTTGGCTGTACCACATTTTGCTTTTCCAGTCACCTGTTGGTGGACACTTGGGTTGCTTCCACCTTTTGGCTATTGTGAATAGTGCCACAGTAAACAGTGGCACCCTGGTCAAGCCCCTGCTTTCAGGGGGTCGGGGGATGGAGGATGGCTGTGCGCCAGGCCCAGAACCAGGTGCTGAAATACCTTGTCTCCTTTAATTCCCACCCAGTCCTTTTAGGACTGTTTCCATGTTGCAGCTGGACTAAGTCACTGTCCAGGTCACCAGTGAGGAAGCTGGGGCTTGACTTCAGGCCCACCTGATTCTAAAGCCAGCACCAGTGAGAGTGATACTGCTGACTGGAGTTATAAGGGAAGGCTTTCTGGAGGAAGGGTCTTGAGCTGTGCCTTGAGAGGCTCGTGATACCTTAGACATACCATGGTATGCATGCTGGTTGGTTTCGCTGCGACTTTATTTGCAGAAACGCTCCCTGCCCAGCGGAAGAAGCCCTCAGCCCTGACCTCTCCCGGTCCCAGGCCGCCTCCGGCCTTCCTCAGCATGCCCGGCCCCTCTCTCCCCAGGTGTGCTGAAATGATCATCAGCGCCGACGGCAGCCAGGTCCACAGCAAAGACCCGCGCTATGGCGCCAGCCCCCTCCACTGGGCCAAGAACGCAGAGGTGGGCGGAGTCCAGGGGAGTGGGGGGCGGGGGCGGGCCCCTGAGGAAGGAGGTTCCTGAGGGGACCCTGAGATGGGCGCTTGGGAGATTGATCTCGCAGTGGGTCCCCAGGCAGACAAGCCCAAGGAGAGATGACATCCTGGCGTTGCTGTGTTGCTCACTGGCGCGGTGACAGTGTCCCCTCTGTGGTTTTCTCCTTTGTGAATTGGGCGTCCATTGTCCTTCCTCTGGAGGTGTGAGGTCAGCAAGGTAGCGTGAGAAGAAATTCTTTATAAATTGTCAAGTGCCTCATAAACAGAGGTGGCCGTTGGTGGCGATGCTGCTGCTGCTGGCTCTTGCGGAATCTCCTCTGAGGCCCACCCCCAAGCCCTGCTCCGGCCCCCTGGGAGGATGGAGGGCTCTGGCCCCTCATCTCCGGGAAGCGCAGCTCAGCAGCACACCCGTTGGCCCCAGAGGCCACGGCCTGCTCATAACTGTGATGGGCCCGGAGGCGGAGACGCCAGCCCCTTCAGGGCCCCATCTTCATGCCAGGACCTAGCCATTAAGTCAGGCCTTTTCGTGAATGTTTTGTCATTCATTGTCCCCACCTCTGTGAGGTAGGGACCTGCATTCCCGTTTTACAGCAGAGAAAACTGAGGTGCAGAGGGGTGCAGTGACCCCCCCAGGCTCAGACAGCTGAGACGAAGCAGGGCTGCTCGAGCATCTCATGGGCTCCCAAGTCCAGGCTCCTCTCCTCGGGGCTGCTGGGCGAGCAGGAACATGTGCTGCCAAGTCCCGAGGAGGGGTCCTACCTTTGCAGGGTCCTAGGAATGGTGACAAGGAGTGGGGATCTTCTGGAACAGGGCCCAGAGGGACCTGTGCAGGGCGGCATGAGGTTCTGTAAACTCCACAGAAGGACTTGGAAGCTCCTTAAAGCAGTTGGCACATCTTCAGCTTTTTGTCCCCTGATTCCTGGGGTGCGGATGGTGTGGGAGCCAAGGTCTGGAGCCACCCGCAGAGCTGGGGCCTGCCACCTGGACCCTTTCTGTTGCTGGAGCTTTCCCTCGGAGGGAGGAAGTGGCAGTGCCCAGGTGCGGCCAGGGGCTGTGGGAGGGCTCTGCCGAGTTGGGCCTGGACCCTGTCTCCTACAGATGGCCCGCTTGCTGCTGAAACGAGGCTGCGACGTGAACAGTACCAGCTCTGCGGGCAACACCGCTCTGCACGTGGCGGTGACGCGCAGCCGCTTCGACTGCGTCATGGTGTTGCTGACCCATGGGGCCGACGCCAACGCCCGCGGAGAGCACGGCAACACGCCGCTGCACCTGGCCATGTCGGTGAGCCCGCGTGGTGGGGGTGCCGGAGCGCGCCTCCTTCCTCACGCCCTGGTGCCCCTCACTCCCTGGTGCCTCCCAACCTGACGGGGGATGTGAGGGGAAGGTACAGCTCTGGCTACTGACTGTGGCCTCGGGTAGCTCATGTCGCCTCTGCCAGCCCTGCTGTCCTGATCTGGGAAATGGAGGTGCCAGTACCCACCTGGCAGAGTAGGTGAGAGGAGTCAATGGTAGACACTCGGTAGCCAAGAGGAATGTCTTAAGTGACATGTGCAGGACCTGCCACGGACTGAGCATCCCACAGATGTTAGTCCCCCTTCCCTTTGTTACTAGGGACCGAGCTCCTCTGTGTGTTGTTCTCATCTCCTCGAATCTCCTGGAAACCAGGGCCTGTCTCCACATCTGGCTGGCCCGTGGCTGGTGTTGGTCGTGTTCGTTGGTTTATTATAGAGCATAACTCCTGCCCTTGAAGGCCCCGCAGCCTGCTCGGACAGTTGTGGTGTGAACGTACTGCACGCAGGGGAGGGAATGTTACTGTTACAGACATGTCCGTGTGTGTGTGTGTGTGTGTGTGCGCGCGTGTGCGTGTGTGTGTGACAGCAGCAATACCACATGCACCGAAGCCCATTTAATAAGTCTTAGAGTGATAGAATGGGAGAGCTCCCGGGCCTCTAAAAGAAGTTGATTTAGGACAAATGCAAAGACATCCTGTTTCATACCAAAGGTCATGATTATAGGACAGTGTTGCTCGAGAGGGTGGAATTATAAATAAAACCACGGACATTTTCAGTATTGAATGGGCCCTTGAAAGTATCCCGTTCAGCAGTTCTCAGACGCCTTGGTCTGTTTGGTCCCTTTATACTCTTAAGAATTATTGAGGCTCCCAAAGACTTTTTTATATGAATTTTAGCTGTCTATATTTTTCATATTAGAAATTAAAGGTGACAGTTCCAAAAGACTCATTAGTTCATTAAATAATAACCATAATTTTCCCAATCGCATACTAACGTAAAGAATATTTTTATGAAAAACAACTCATTTTTCCCTAAAACAAAAATAACTGACTGAGAAGAGGTCGCATTGTTTTACATTTTTGCTAGTCTTTTTTAATGCCTGGCGTCAGAGAAGGCATGAATTCTCCCATCTCCTGCTACATTTATTCTGTTACAGTATGTTTTTGGATATGTTGAAGAATACGAAGAAAATCTGGCCTCACAGACATAAGTAGCTGGAAGAGATACATAGTTATATCTTTTCAGATTATTGTGGGTATTTTTTGACAGTGCACCAAAACTTGATGGGGTTGCTGCTGACAGGCTGGTTGCAGTGGGCACCCTGAGACCATCTCCACACATTTGACTCTCATTAACGTCCGTGGGCATCTCTTGCCCTTCTCATGGACCTTTTACCCGTGCACAGTTCTTTATCCCCTCTGGAAAATAGTGGTTCACCAAGTATGCCTAGCTTCCAAAGAGGTTGACCCGTTTCATGATGAAAAGCCCACATTTGTAAATATCACCATCAACCTCCTCAGAAAAGTCTTTAAATTTTAGGAGGTTGTCAAGCCCATCATGGCGTACACAGGTTTTCTGGAATGCTAGTATTTGTTTGAAAGGTTACATTTATCATTGACAAAAAACGCCCTGGCTGGTGTGGCTCAGTGGATTGAGCGTCGACCTGCGAACCAAAGGGTCGCCGCTTCAATTCCCTAGTCAGGGCACGTGGCTGGCTTGCAGGCCAGGTCCCCAGTAGAGAACGTGCGAGAGGGAACCACACATTGACGTTTCTCTCCCTCTCTTTCCCCCTCGCTTCCCCTCTGTCTAAAAATAAATAAATAAAATCTTTAAAAAAAACAACAACAAACTACTACCAGATGTTTTTCTTGACGTGACAGGCTCCCTGCTTTCATTTTTGAGACAATGTCTCCTCCGTCCCCAAGGCTGAGCAGTTGCAGTTTCCCTGCCCATCAGCCTCTCAAGGAAAAGTGGTGTTCTGTGAAAACAGGCAGCTAGCTCTGCTCTCAGCTCGAACCGTTGTAGAAGTCCGTTCCCTCAAGACACATCATAGCTTGTTAGGCCGTGGAAATGCCTTACCCACACGCCACTGTAGGACAGCATGTACAGCTGTCGAAATCTAACAGAACGGTTCTTACTGCTTCGTCAAGGGCATTCTGAAGAGAAACAGGCTGGTTAATTAAAATTTTTTTTTTGACCCTGAGCGTGTGGCATAGAACAAAGCTGTGATGACCTTTAGTTTGGCTCCGCGGCCTCGCTCCGCACTGGGCGCCAGCTGCTTTACCAGCCATCGTCTTTACACCATCGGCGGAAGCGGCAGCACAAGGGCGGACACCTTAGCATTTTTGCTGAGAACAGCCTTAACCTCCCCAACCTTCCAAAAGGGCCTCACGTGTTCATGGGGGGTCCGCAGATCTTACTTTGAGAACTGCTGACAGGCTTCATTGTTTCCCAAACTTCAGTCCCTTGCAATACTGTCTTCACAGGCTTTGGCACATTCATGAACCGCCTTTACAATGATGTACTTAATCATTTCTTTGAGTTGGCTTACTTTTAAACTTACTTAAATTTCTTTCGAAGGAAATGTTATATCACTACCATAATGTAGTCAAACCAGCGCCACAAATAAAAGATAACCAAAATAGAACTACATCACTAATGTTTAAAACACAGATTTACCTATGCCCATTTACATGCTAATGGCACATGAACAACTGTTTGGACAACCGCCCTCTAGACGCACCTCTTCATTCTCTAGGCAAGGAAATCAGGCCCCGAGAAGAGGGAGGTAATTAGACCAGAGCCCTGGCCTCCCGGCTGCCAGTCTTTGGGTTGGTTCTGGGAAACCAGGCCATGCCCCTCCTCCCACCAGCCTCCAGATGGTGACTGCACAGTGCTGTGTGCTGGGAGGCTGCGCTTGAAAGCTACCATCAGGGAGGATGTGTGCCCGGTTACCCCCTCAGAACTGGTGGCCTGGACCAGATGGGCAAACAGCCTTCCCTTTCCTTGCAAGCAGGAGCTGACCATTC